>PVLC010002107.1:70910-97100 GCA_004027655.1 Graphiurus murinus | reverse complement strand
AGGATCGGGGTTCGCAGCCAGCCTCAGCTACCTAGTGAGGCCCTCTGCAACTTAGTGAGACCATGTTTCAAAATAAAGAATAAAAAGTAGGGCTGGGGGTGTAGCTCGGAGGTAGAATGTCCCTGGGTTCAATCCCCAGTACAGAATATATATATAAAGAAAATCTTCAAATCCCCAGGAACTGCCCCAAAAACTAATCAAAAATCAGCAAAAAAAATCAGCAAAGGCTATAGAGCTGAAAAATATAAGCAACCAACAGGATCTAGTTGACATATATTGATCACTATACCAAACAACAGCAAAATACATAGTCTTTTCAAGCTTTGGTAGAATATATACAAAGAAAAAACATATCCTGGGCCCTAAAACAAGCCTTGACAAACTTAAGGAATGATAATCATACAGATTGTGTATTCTGACCACAATGTAATAAAACTAAAATTGATAATAAAAAGATAACAAGTCTCTAAATTCTTTGATATTAAACAAGATGCTACTATATAATCCATGAGTTCTCAAAAAAAATTAAAAAACACATTAAAGCCTGTCGGGATCAATGGCTCACAGAGACCAGCTCCAGAAAAGAAGCAGCAGAATCTTATCGAGCCAGTGACTACAGACCATTGTCAAAAGCAGTCACACTCTTCTCTCCATGCTTGAGAAAGACCCAACTTCCCAGATGACCCAGCTAGATCACACAGTGAAATCCTGTGGCTGTAGTTGGACTCATCTCTGCCTGCAGAAACCCAGTGGCTCTCAAGACTGTGAGTTAACAAACCGTCCCAGGGAGTTTCATGGTAATGAACAGGCTTGCAGGGTCTGTGAGTTTGCAAATCACCCTTGCAGAGGTGGGGGTGGGGGTGGGGGCCACAGTGGCACACAGCAGAAACGTGAATTAACAGCCAGCCCCTAGGGATATTTAAGCAGGAGGGACCTAGAGTTGGCAGTTCACTGTGCCCTTGCAGGGTCTCCAGCGATCCCCACAGGACAGCCAATTGTGCTGTCTGTAGGGTGAAATAGCTCAGCCTACCGAGTTGCAGGCTTGGAAAGCTACAAGCTTGCACCCGGCTGTGTTTGGACACTACAAGCACCAAGGCCAGAGGCCAACAAGATCTCATGTGATTGCAGCTGCCCAGAGCAACAGCAGTGTCCCTGGGGCTAAATAACTGAGCTACCCAAGCCCCAGACTCATAATGGTACAATCTCTCCCTGTCAGAGCTTGATCCTAAAAGCAGGGAGGCCAGGGGCCAGCAGGGGTTCACATGGTCCCAGCCACAGGCTGGGAACTCAACACTCTCTCTGCCAGCAGAGTTTGTACCTGGCATACATGCATACCAGTAACTGACAGTGCTCCACATGATCTTTTTTTTTTTTTTTTTTTTTTTTTTTTTTTTTTTGCGGTACTGAGGATTGAACTCAGAGGCATTCTACCTCCGAGCTACACCCCCAGCCCTATTTTTTTTATTCTTTATTTTGAAACCGAGTCTCACTAAGTTGCGGAGTGCCTCACTAGGTAGCTGAGGCTGGCCACGAACCCGGATCCTCCGGTCTCAGCCTTCCACATGATCTTAACCAGCAGATCAGGAGCAGTATCCGAGGAGCCCTCAAAGCTCAGCGAGCTGGGCCACCATCTTGGAACATAGCAATCTCTGGCCCTGCTGAGCTTAGGTCCAGTGGTCACAGAAACCAAAAGTCAGCACTCTGCAGTTTTACATGTTCACAATAAGCAGAGCAGTGGTGGTGTCTGTAGGAAATTAAATCCCAACCAGCAGCTTCAGGCTCTGAACAGAACATCATAGTCTCTGGCCCTATGGTGTTTGGGCCTGGAGAACACAGTGGCCTACAGTCAATCAGAGACTCCTGTTTGCCTGCCCTAAGAATTATGTCTTGCTGGGCGTGGTGGCGCACGCTTGTAATCCCAGCATTCGAGAGGCTGAGACCGGAGGATCCAGGTTCGCGGCCAGCCTCAGCTACCTAGTGAGGCACTCCGCAACTTAGTGAGACCCGGTTTCAAAATAAAGAAGAAAAAGTAGGGCTGGGGGTATAGCTCGGAGGTAGAATGCC
The DNA here is from genome assembly GCA_004027655.1 of Graphiurus murinus. Lineage (NCBI taxonomy): Eukaryota > Metazoa > Chordata > Mammalia > Rodentia > Gliridae > Graphiurus > Graphiurus murinus. The sequence goes on along the minus strand of PVLC010002107.1, from coordinate 95,036 downwards.
CCTGAGTTCAATCCCCAGTACCACACACACACACACACACACACACACACACACACACACACACACACACAAAAGAACGATGTCTTGTTAAAGAGGCTCTGGGAGAAAACTCAAAAGTTTGATAATATGAGACAGCTTTGTAGATGCAAATTTATACCCCCAGCATAGACCTTATTATAAAGGGATAACAAATAGACACAAGACTCACACACAAAGAGGAAGATGCCAAGACAACTCACACCACTAGATCAATCTTTCAGGCAAAAGATGAGCAAACACTCATCAGACCTAAAGAACACTATAAACCAAATGAGCCTAATAGACAACCAACATCATTAAGGCAATATACAATAAACCAAAACCCAACAAAATATTGAATGGAGAAAAACTGGGAATTACCTTTAAAACCAGGAGCAAGACAAGGATGCCCACTATCACCACTTCTTTTCACTGTAGTCCTCAAAACTCTTGCCAGAGCGATAAGACAAGAGAAAGATATCAAAGGAATTTAAATAGTAAAAGAATTAAAATTATCTCTATTTGCAGATGACATGATCCTATATTTAGAAGACCCAAAAAACTCAACAAAAATACTATTAGAGCTGATTAACAAATTCAGCAAAGTAGCAGGATACAAAATCAATATTAAAAAATCAGTAGCTTTTCAGCCGGGTGTGGTGGCGCACGCTTGTAATCCCAGCATTTGGGAGTCTGACACCGGAGGATCTGGGTTGGTGGTCAGCCTCAACTACCTAGTGAGGCATTCTGCAACTTAGTGAGACCATGTTTCAAAATAAAGAATGAAAAATAGGGCTGAGGATGTAGTTCGGAGGTAGAATGCCCCTGAGTTCAATCCCCAGTACTGAAAAAAAAATCAGTAACTTTTCTATATGCCAACAATGAATCCACTGAGAACAAAATCCAGAAAACAATTCCATTCACAATAACCTTAAAACCAACAAAATACCTAGGAAGAAACCCAATTGAGGAGGTAAAAGACCTCTACACTGATAATTATAAAAATTAAAGAAAGAATTTGAAGATCTTACAAGATGGAAAGATCTCCCTTGCTCTTGGATAGACAGAATAAATATCAAAATAGCCATTCTACCAAAAGTGATCTACAGAGTCAATGCAATCCCTATCAAAATACCAATGTCATTATTCACAGACCTAGAAAAGTCAGCCATAAACTTCATATGGGGAAACAAAAGACCCAGAATAGCCAAAGTAATGCTCAGCAATAAGAACCATGTAGAAATCACCAAATTCCTGATTTCAAATTATACTACAGAGCTATAGTAATAAAAACAGCATGGTATTGACACAAAAACAGACACATAGACCAATGGAAAAGAATAGAAGATACAGAAACGAATCCACACACTTATAGCTAATTGATTTTCAATAAAGGTGCCAAAGACATACATTGGAGAAAAGACAGCCTTTTCAACAAATGATATTGGGGAAACTGGTTATGCAATTGTAGAAAACTGGAACTAAATCCTTACCTCTCGCCCTGCACAGCATTCAACTTGAGATGGATCAAAGATCAAAGACTTGGAAATTAGATCAGAGACTTTGAAACTACTAGAGGAGGGCATAGGTCCAATACTCCAACATATAGGCACGAGTAGAAATTTCCTCAACAAGACCCCTATAGCTCAACAAATTAAACAAGAACTAAAAATGGGATGACATTAAGCTAAAAAGTTTCTTCTCATCAAAGGAAATCATCAAGAGTCTAAAGAGAGCATACAGAATGGGAGAAGATCTTTGCCAGCTATCTTTCTGATAGACAACTAATACCTAGAATATACAATGAACTTAATATATTAAGTTCTAAATATACTAAAAATAACCCAATCAAGAAATGGGCAATTGAACTAAATAGACACTTCACAAAAGAAGAGATACAAATGGCCAATAAATACATGAGAAAATGTTCAACATCATTAGCAATCAGGGAAATGCAAATCAAAACTACACTGAAATTCCATCTAACCCCAATAAGAATGGCAATCATCAGGAAGTCATAAAACAATAAATGCTGGCGAGAATGTGGGGAAATTGGAACACTTCCATACTGTTGGTGGGATTGCAAATTAGTTCATCTGCTATGGAGATCAATGTGGAGATTCCACAGAAAACTGGGAATGGATCCACCATATGATCCAGTCATATCACTCCTGAGTATGTTTCCAAAGGGACTGAAATCAGAGAACTACAATAATATAAGCATATACATGTTTATAGCAGCACAATTCACAATATCCAAATTATGGAACCAACCTAGGTGTTCATCAACAGATGAATGGACTACAAAATTATGAGACATCCATACAATGGAATTCTATTCAGCAATAAAGAACAAAATTTGCAAGAAAATGGAAGGACCTGGAGAACATTATGTTAAGTGGAGATTAGCCAGTCACAGAAAGTGAAGGGTCATATGTTTTCTCTAATATGTAGAAGCTAGGGAGTAATTGGGATACCAGAATGACTCCAGATAATGGAGGAGAAACCTCAGTGGAGCCAGGGAGGTGGTCTAAGGGAAGGGGAGGGGGAAGAGTGAGGATCAATGAAGGAATTACTACCATCAGCTTTATGTCCATATGTGAAAATACCAATGTCAATCTCAGTACTCTGTATGGGGAAGAGGGTATAGGGAGGGGACCGGGGGAAAGCCCACCAAGTGCTATGTGCATGTATGTCACTATCAACATGATTTACATTATGATGTGAGATTAAAATACACCAATAAAAGTATATTTTAAAAAAGACATCAAAAGATTTTGTTTGTAGTCCAGTGTGTAAGAAATTTGGAACTTATTACTTCTATTCAAGTGATAATAATAAAAGAGCTAAACAAAGGAAATGAACATTCCTTAAGTCCATTAAAGAACTGAGTTCATAGCAGGAGCTATTGCCCCCAAAATAGGAGAGACAGAAAAGCAAGCACAGAAGAATCAATCTATCAGAGCAGAAACCCATTAGTAGAACCCCTTTATAGGAACCAGTACCATAGTAGAAAAACTTAATCTTTAATTGAAGAATTAATAGACGCTTGGTATGAATAAATTTAAGAGTAAAAAAAAAAGAACAGTTCAGGAGATTAGGAAATTTACTACTGTACAGCACAGTAACTATAGTTAATGACGATAAATTATATTCTCGGAAAACAGAGAGAATGGATGTTGTGTTCTCACGACAAAAATGTCAACTTAGGGTTGGAGGTGTAGCTCTGTGGTAGAATGAATGCTTAGAATGTAGTTTGGAGATAGAATGCCCCTGGCCTCAATCCCCTGTACTAGTTGGATCCTTGGCGCACGCATGTATGCACACACGCACACACATACACACACACACCAAAAAAAAAAAAAAAGCAAAAAAGACACCTATGTGAGGTAATGTATTTGTTAATTAGGCACATTTAAACACTTAACAATATATATACACTTTAAAAGATCCTGTTGACCATAATAAATACATGCAATTTTATCTGACAATTAAAAAATTTAACAACAAACAAAAACCCTTCAAAGGACTCAGTCTTAAGGATGAGTTCACAGTTTTTGAGTTTTCTTTACCATGAGCCCCACCAGGTTCTCACAAGGGGTAAATGAAGAAAAAATCCCTTCATACTGTCAGAAGGAGAAGTAAAGTAATCATTTTCTAATACATCCAGAGCATTCTGTTGTTGAGAAGGCCTGCCCTGGTAAGAAGCTATTTCACCAGAATCTAAGGTTTTTTTAGAGCCTAACTGAACTGGATGAAGGAAAATGCCCAACTCCTGCCCCCTATAGCTTTTCAGATAGGGAAAAGGTCATACCCAGCTCCAGCCTCCTCTACTCTTCTCCATGTAGAGAAGGAAAATACACAACTCCAGCCCCCTGTAGACTTCCTGTGCCTACAAGGGTGGTTAAGAAGAATGAGAAGCATTTCTAAAAGTCACAGCCAAAGGGCATAAGCTTACTAAAACACTGAAACCTAAGCATAGGGTAATAGAACATTTCCATTCTTTCTATATCTTACTACCACATCAAATATACTCCTGTATAATAACAGGGGAATACAACTGAAAGAAGTGCACATCACAGACCTTACCTAAAAATAAGTCTCCAGAAAACTCTAAAGACAACAGGGGAAAAAAGCAAGGACACCAGAGAAAATTTTAGTCGCTGACACCTAGTCTATGGGAAACAGTAAATAGCCTAACCCCCTCGCTAGATAAACATAAAACCTCACAGTAAAAGTCTATTTATCTCAGTTCCTTTTACCTAGCACATCATGCCTGGCCTTCTAGCAGAGCATTACAATGTGTTCTAAAAGACTAAATTTGATACTATAAAAAGCACGGTGTGAATAGACAAAGTAAGCTTCAGAACCAGACTTAGTATGGCAGATGTTAGAATTATCAGACTGCAAACGTAAATGCATTATGATTAATATATTAAGGGCACTAATGAAAAATGGCCAACATGCAAGAACAGATGAATAATCAGCATAAAGAAATAGAAACCCTAAGAAAATATAAAAATGAAATGCTAGCTATCATTCATAATTCAAGAGAAATGAAGACTGGCTTTGATAGGTTCAATAGACTGAACACAAGGAAAGATGTCATAAAACCCTTTAAAACTGAAATGTAAATTCATAGAAAAAAAGGACAATCAAATAACTAAGAACTGTGGAATAATTACAAAAGGTATGACATTTTGTAGAATAACTTTACATAAAGGTGTCATGGGAGTTCTCGAAGAAGAAAGAAAGGAACAGAAGAAACATTTAAAACAAGAATGACTTAGAATTTCCCAAAATTAATGATAGACACCAAACCAAAGATCCAGGAAGCTCGATGAACACCAATAAGAGTAAATACCAAAAAATCAATATCTTAGGCATATCATAGTCAAACTACAGAAAAATTAGACAAAAAATCTTGAGAAGAGCCAGAGAGAATAAAACTTACCATTGGATTGTGAAGGATAAGAATTACATCAGACTTCTCTTCAAAGTCATTCCAGTAGGAAAGGAACAAAATATTTATGTATTCAGAGAAGAAAAGCATCAATCTAGAATTTTATGTCAAGCGATCTCAAAAATCAAGGAGAGGCCATATGTAGTGGCACGTGCCTGTAATCCCAGTACTTGGGAGGCTGAGACAGGAGGATAGCAGGTTCGAGGACAGTCTCAGCAATGTAGTGAGACTCTAGGCAACCCAGTGAAACCCTGTTTCCAAACAAAAATAAAAAGTCTGGGAGTGTTGCTCAGAAGTAGAATGCCCCTGGGTTCGTCCCCCCCCCCAAAAAAAATTAAGACACTTAAAAACAATCATATTATATGGGGAAAAACAGGAAAAAAAATATAAGACAAGGAGAAATGGATGCTGCATGCTAAGAAAAGGCCTGGGAAGACTATAAGTCTACATGCTGGATCAGTTCCAAAGGGTAGGAATATATCCTGCTAATTAGTGAAGGTCTACTCCTACAAGGAGCCATTCTGCAAAGACTAGAAAAAGAGATGCTTGTTACAAATGCTCAATTATATGTGTATGTATATGTGCACCACACACACACACACACACACACACACACACACACACATACACACACATACGAATGACAGAGAGAAACTGGAAAATATAGACCACTAAAAGGAACAAATCAGAGAACTCCAGCACTATATGCATACCCATATTTATGGCAGCACAATTCACAATAGTCAAATTATGAAAAGAATCCAGGTGTCCATCAACTGATGAATGGATTACAAAATTATGGTAAATACACACAATGGAATTCTACTCAGCAATAAAGAAGAACAAAATTATGTCATCTGCAAGAAAATGGAAGGACCTGGAGAACATTTTATTTAGTGAGATTAGCCAGTCACTGAAAAGTGAAAGGGCATATGTTCTCTCTAATATGCGCAAGCTACGGAGTAACTGAGGAAAAACCTCAGTGGAGCCAGGGAAGAGATCTAAGGGAAGGAGAGGGGGAAGACTGAGGTTCATTAATGGAAATACTATCATCCACTATGTGTACATATGTGAATATGCCAACGTCAATCCCAGTATTCTGTATTAGGAAGGGGGAAATGGGAAGGTGGAAGAGGGGCCCACCAAGTGCTGTGTACATGTATGTCACTGTCAACATGATTTACATTCTGATTTGAGACTGTTATGCAACAATAAAAGCATATTTTAAAAAAATCAAAAGAAGGGAACAAAATAATTGTAATCCCTGTACTCGGGAGGCCAAGATGGGAGGATCACAGATTCGTGGCCAGCCTCAACAACTTAGCGAGGACTACTGCAATTTAGTGAGACCCTGTTTCAAAATAAAGTATAAAATAGGGCTGGGGGTATAGCTCAGAGGTAGAACACTCTGGGGTTCAGTCCTTGGGACCACGCACACAAAAATAAGGAACAACAACAAAAATCTCCAAAGAAGAGATGAAGAGATGCAGGCATCAAATGTACTAAACAAAAATTTAACCCAACTGCTTTAATATGCTCAAAGAGCTAAAGAAAATCAGGAAAGCAATATATGAACAAAACAAGATAAAATTTTGTTAAAGAACCAAACAGAACTTGTGGGGTAAAAAATAGAATAAATGTGCTGAAAAAAATTGCTGGAGTTTTATCATCATGCTCTAATAAAAAGAAAAATCAGAGAAGTTATTAAGTCTGAGGAGCAAAAGGCAAAAAGCAAAAAAAAAAAAAAAAAAAAGATGAAGGGATGTGAATAGAGTTTCAGGGAAGTTTCATGGGACACCATGAAGCAGATAAAAAAATGTCCATTATGAAATTTCTAATTTCTGGAAACAAAAGACAAAGAAACAGAGAGATTATTTGAAGATATAATGCCCAGAAACCTAAAAAATGAGGAAGGAAATGGGTATATAAAGAGGATCAATTAGCTGGGTGTGGTGGTACATGCCTGTAATCCCAGTACTTGGGAGGCTGAGACAGGAGGATCACAGGTTCAAGGCCAGCCTCAGCAACTTAGCGAGGCCTTGTTTCAAAATAAAAATAATAATAAAATGGGGCTGGGGGTGTGACCCAGAGGTAGAACACCACTGGGTTCAACCTCCAGTATCACACACAAAAAATAAAAACTAAAGAGGCGCAACAAATTCAAAGTAAGAAATAGCCAAAGAGATCCACACCAAAACACATTCTATATATATAAAAAAACTGTCCAAAAGCAAAGACAAAGGGAAAATCTTGAAGGAAGCAAGAGAAAAGCAACTCATGACATACACAATATTTTAAATAGGATTTTCAGTGGATTTTTCAACAGAAACCATTGAGACTAGAAGACAATGTGCTGATGTAATTAAATTGCTAAACAAAAATTTTAAAATAGAATTCTATATTTGGCAAAACTGTCCTTCAAGATTGAAGGAGAAATTGACATTTCCGAATAAACAAATCCTGGTAGGAATCCATTATAACAAAACCCACCCAACAAATATTTCTAAGAGAAGCCCTTCAAGTTGAAATGAAAGGAGTCTAGAAAAGAACTCCAAATCATTCAAAAATGTAGTTATCCATGAAAAGTGAATATAAGGACGAATATAAAACCAAATACTATCATAATTTTGGTATATAACACAACTTTTTATTCTCTACAAGATTTGAAGTATGAATACCTAGAAAATAACTACAAATATGAGTTTATATGTACACATTATATACAGATGTAATTTGTAACATCAATAACAAAGTAGGGAAATGGAGTCATAAAAGATAGTTTTATATGCAACTGAAGTTAAGGTAATATAAATTTAAAACTCTTACAGCTTTAGGATGCTTTATGTAATCCTTATGTTAACCATATAGAAAGCATTTATAGAAGAAACACAAAAGGAAATTATAAGGAAATAAAAATGTGTCACTACAAAAAAAATCAACTGAATACAAAGATAGGCAGTAATGGAGGAGATGAAGGCAAAAAAAGGCCATAAGACACATAGAAAACAACAAAATAGCCAGCAGCTAGTCCTTTGTTAAGAATAATTACTTTATATGAAAATGGATTTAACTCCCCAATTAAAATATATAAATTGGTAAATGGAGTAAACATAAAATAGGATCCAATTATATGTTATTGACAAGAGAGAGATTCACTTTAGATCTAAAGAATGCATAGGTTGAAAGTAAAAGGATAGAAAAAGATATTCCATGCAAATGTAACCAAAAGAGAGCAGAAGTGTTTTACAAATATCTGATGAGATAGATTTTAGTTTAAAAACTGTTTCAAGTGAAAAAAAGTATGGATAAAAGGGTCAATTCACCAAGAATATACAATGATAAATACATATACATCAAACTTCAAGCTTCTAAATATATGAAGCAAGGATTAATAAAATTGAAGAAAAATAGCTCTAAAATAGTAGAAGGCTTAATAATGCACTTTCTTTTCTAAATATACTTTTATTGGTGCATTGTAGTCTCACATCATAATGCAGTTCATAGTGTTAGTGTTAGTGACATAGATGCACATGGTACTGGTGAACTTCCCCCCAGCTCCCTCCCTTCATGTGAAATTTTTAGCTATTTGTAGAGATATTTATTCAAAATTCAGATAGCTGTACAGCTCAGTAAGGACAAATGTTGATCTGATCCTGAATCATTTTTCATTATGTCTCGTTTGCTTGTTTAAAAAATCCTAGTTTTGTGTTATAAATAAAAAATCCCTTAAAGTGCACAAATAAGATCATGGGTAATTTAACGTCTCTAAAAACTTATCCCCAGAGTACATATTAAATAAGTAAAAGACAAAAGTTTAAAATTAAAGACAAACTGGTTTTTGTTACCCTTCCTGGTTCTAAGGTAAATTAAAAGATGGAGGCTTATTCTGTAAATAATAAAGATGGCAATGTTTAACACAGATCTGCCACATGGTGACAGTGGCCACCAGAACAATTTTGTTTCTGTGTCATCCATGGCTGGCAGTTCCTACTTAACACATTGCTTAAAAAAGAGTTATCTATGGAGATTCAATGCCTGGCAAGTTAAAGCTATAAGATATATGTTTGTATCCATACAAGCATATCCATGTGGTACCAAAATTAATTTAAGAGCACTCATTAAGTTTAAAATGGATCCAAATACCTTTTAGTTCACGTGATTTAAGTCTTTAACAAATAAGTTTTCTTTAAGTTTTTAAGTAAGAGATATTATTAAAGGTTAACATATCTTTTTTCAGGTTAAGCAATTAAGATTACATGTCTGTTCCTATTTGATATTAAAAATTACAATGCTTATCATTTAACTTAGAATACTTTATTAAAAGAGTAAAGTGTTGACTAACTATTGAAATGGGTAAACTAAGTAAATATTTTTAAATGGTTTATCTTTATAAGTAAGTTAAATGTTAAACATCAATTACAAATATATATATATATATATAGTATTCTTAGTTTAACATATACAAAACAAAATATATTTGAGTCTAATAAAAATGTTTTTATATGTAAAAAACAGTTTAGTATTACAGTTTTTTAGATGTTAACTAAACATGAGTCACTAAGGGTCAAAGTTCTAATATATGCTACTATACATATGTAAAACTAAAAATTACTTAAGTTATGTTTTAACAAACAAATATTAGAAACATCAAGTGTTTTTATCCTAATGCTAAATAACAGGCTGGAATTTAACCTGTTTGTATTCCAACAGGTATTTTTGGTCCTTTGCCACCAAAAACTTTTGGTCTTTTAGTAGGAAGATCTAGTTTAACTTCTAAGGGAATACAAGAACATTTAGGAATAATTGATAGTGATTACATGGAAAAATACAAATTATAATGTCAAGTGTTGTGGATTATCAGATTAAAAAAGGAGAACATATTGCTCAAATTTTGCTTTTACCTTATATCTCTATAGGACAGTCTTCCAATATTAGAAAAGGTGGTTTTGGTAGTACTAATATTAGTAATGTTTTTTTGGACTGTTAATGTTTCAAAAATGCAGCCAAATATAAAAGTTAAAATGAATGGAAAAACTATTACAGGATTAATTGATACTGGTTCTGATATTACTATCATCATGAAAAAAGATTGGCCTCTTACGTGGAATACAGTTACTATACCTTGTAATATTAGAGGTGTTAGTTCAGTCTCTGTTAATACTGTAGAACAGAGTTTACAATATATAACTTTTCAATCAGAAGATGAAGAAATAGCAGATATTAAACCATATATTTTAGATGTGCCTATTAATATTTTAGGAAGAGATTTATTAGAACAATGGGAGCTCATATTCAATTTTAAACTTATAGATGGAGCCTTTAAAAATTTTATGGAAATCTAAAGATCCTTTATGGATTGAACAATGGCCTTTATCATCTACAAAATTGGCTGCAGCACATCAACTGATAGAAGAGCAATTATTAAAGAATCATATTGAACCCTCCACTTCCCCTTAAAATTCTCCTATTTTGTTATAAAGAAGAAATCGAATAAATGGTGTTTACTTACAGACTTGAGGGGAATAAATGCTACTATGTTTCCTATGGGAGCTCTTCAACCTGGTCTTCCTGCTCCTTCTATGTTGCCAAACGACTGGCCTTTAATGGTAATTGATTTGCAGGATTGTTTTTCACCATTCCCGTTCATTCAGATGATGCTAAAAGATTTGCTTTTTCTTTGCCTCAAATTAATAATAGAGGACCTCACCATAATTATCAATGGCGAGTATTACCTCAGGGAATGATAAATTCGCCTACTATGTGCCAAGTATATGTTGATAAAGCTTTACAACCCATATGAAAGAAATGGTCTCATTTGTATATATCTCATTATATAGATGATATTTTATTTGCTGGACCTGATTATCAAGAATTAGAACAACTATTACACATTTTGCCTCAATATTTTAAACCATTTGGATTAATTATAGCTCCTGAAAAAATACAAAAAGACAAAATAATAAACTATTTAGGAAATACAATAAATAGACAAATGGTTATACCTCAAAAAATGTCTTTTTGTACAAATAACCTAAAAACTCTTAATGATTTTCAAAAATTATTAGGAAATATTAATTGGTTAAGACCTTCCTTAGGAATTCCTAGTTATCAATTACATAATCTTTTCTCATTATTACAAGGAGATCCTAATTTAAATAGTCCTCGTATATTAACTCCTAAAGCAAAACTAGAGCTACAAATAGTTAAAACAAAAATTAAAAATACATTTTTACAAAGAGTTGATATTAATAAACCAATTAAATTGTGTATATTAAATACTTATCAATATCTTACTACTGTCTTAGGTCAAAATTGCCTCCCTCTTGAATGGATTTATACTAAACGTACATTTTCTAAATCTATTACTACATATGAAGAAATTATTGCTTATCTTATTCAGTCAGGAAGACAGCATTGTATTACTTTATCTGGCACAGATTGTAACTCTATTGTTTTTCCTTTGTCTAAAGACAAAATAGAATACATGTACCAAAATGTCGGAAAGTTTACAAATAGCTTTGGTTAACTTTGTAGGACAATTTGAATATCATTTTCCTCATTGTAGACTATGGGATTTATTTAAAAAACAAGAATTTATTATTAATAACATTATAGTTACAAAACCTATTTTAAATGCTGTAACTGTTTTTGCCAATGGATCGAAACATAAAAGTGCTTATTGAGCCGGGTGTGGTGGCGCATGCTTGTAATCCCAGCATTCGAGAGGCTGAGACCGGAGGATCCGGGATCGCGGCCAGCCTCAGCTACCTAGTGAGGCACTCTGCAACTTAGTGAGACTAGGTTTCAAAATAAAGAATAAAAAAATAGGGCTGGGGGTATAGCTCGGAGATAGAATGCCCCTGAGTTCAATCCACAGTACCGCAAAAAAATAAATAAATAAATAAATAAATAAAATAAAATAAAAGTGCTTATTGGACAGAAAATAAATACTGGGTTGAATTTACTACTTATAATTCTGTACAACAAAATGAATTATTTGCTATTCTCAAGGTTTTACAGGATTTCCCACAATACGTAAATATTATAGCTGATTCTGCATATTCTGTAGGTGTAGTATCTCAAATTTATAATGCTCATGTACATTCTAATAAAACTACTTTATATTCTTTATTTTTATCTTTACAGAGATTGTTACGTAATAGAAATACACAAATATTTATTACATATATTCAGTCTCATACAAAATTACCAGGTTATTTAACAAAAGGTAATCAAAAAGTTGATAAACTAGTTGCTTTCACTTCGCCAGAAAAAGAACATGAGATGTTACATACATAATCATCTTCATACAACTTATAAAATTCCTTATCGCTTTGCTAAACAAATTGTTATTCAATGTCCTATTTGTAAGCCTTTACATTTACGTCCTGGATCAGCTGGAATAAATCCTCTTGGCTTAACAGCTAATAAAATTTGGCAAATGGATGTTACTCATTTTGCTAAATTTGGTAAATTTTCATTTGTTCATGTAACTATAGATACTTTTTCTTCATTTTTATGGGCTGCTGCTCTGTCTGATAAAACCACTAAGCATATTATTCAACATCTTCTTAAAGTTTTTGCTGTTATGGGCTGTCCGGCTGCTATTAAAACTGATAATGGACCAGCTTATACTTCACAAAAATTTAAACAATTTTGTCAAAATTTTGATATTAAACATTATACTAGTATTAAATATAATCCTCAAGGTCAAGCTATGATTGAACGATTACATCATACTCTAAAGTTACAAATTAAAAAGGAGAAATGAAGAGGATTTTGGAATGCCTGTAATAAGTTCACTACAATCAAATCCAAAAATATTTTACATCAAGTGTTATTTATATTGAATTTTCTTAATTTACCGCAAGGAGATATTTTATCTAGAGCCGATAGACATTTTGTGGACACACCACCTCCACCTATGGAAGTGCCAGTTTGGGTAAAGACAGCAAAAGATGCTGAATGGATGACTGGTACTCTTTTAGTTAGAGGGAGAGGATATGGATTTGTGTCATTACAGGATGGACGCACTTTGTGGCTGCCAGGAAGATGGATCCAGTCCCGGCACGAAAATCAAACTCGGAGATAGGAGAAGATATGATGGACTTCCAGAAAAAGAAGAAATTCCAGTCATGGCAATGGCGCAATTGTCTTTGAAAAAGAGGCCTAGATGTCATCATGCTGCTCCTTTACCTACATGGGGTCAAGTAAAATCTTTGGCAGCACAAGGTCAAAGTATTGTACAACGTTCTGGAAAGCCTTTTACAGCTGAAAACTTGTTTATGGCTATGCGTGCTTTACTAACGGTACAATCTGCTCAGAGTACTGATGTAAGTTACTGGCATTCATCCCTAATCCTCCATTGTTGGAATCCGTAGTTTGGGGAGATCCCAATATTCTTATCTATACTACTCCAAAGGTTTTAACTCTGCCTTATAATAATTTGACTTATTTGAATTTTATGGATGGCGCCATTTATAATTTTTCATATCATGACCAATCTAGTTATCCAATTTGTATTGGAAAAGATCCTTGTTTAAATCTGGAATATCAACATTGGCTTTTTCCAGGAGTAACTACTTCCACCTCTCGAACTCATTTGCAGAGATTATCTGCATGGTCTATTAATCAAACTTGGAAAAAATTACTTCATTTGAAGAGTTATCTTATCCTAGATGTCCTGATTTTACTTATATTGGCATCTCCTATAAACCTATTGCTTGGCAATCATGCTTGGGAAAATTTGGAAAAATAATTCAAGAAAAATGGGTAAATTGGGAACCTTACGATTTGTTTATTAATACTTGTTCAGAATGGAATATTACTCGATGTGATCTGCTTAATACCACCAGGACGAACACAGCAGAAAATGATACTGTTTCAGGACCTATCCTTATGGCATGGGGAGATGGAGGATGGAGTGATGACCGTATCGCCTTATTAGAAAAGCCAACTGCCATCCAGACTCACTTGTGGAAAGCTGCTGCTGCACTTAAACCTGTGCGACTGTTTAATAGGACTTTTTCTGGCACTGCCAGTTTGGCCTCTACTTATAATTTTACTTTGTTTAAATCTACAAATGTTACTGCTTGTGTGCCTTTACCCTTTGTGTTTTTGATTGGTAATAATAGTTTTAAGAATGGAATTCATTATTTTAATTGTCAACTTTTTAGTTGCATTAACAGTACTGTTTCTGGTTCTCATATTATGCTGTTACTGCAAAGAACTCATATATGGCTTCCTGTTCAGTTAGGAAGACCTTGGGCTCAAGATCCCTTAGATCCTGTTGTTGTTGAATTTTTCAAAAAATTGTTAAAATGATCTAAAAGAATGATTGGAGTTATTGTTGCTGTCATTTTAAGTCTTATTGCTGTTGCAACCACTGCTTCTGTAGCAGGAATTGCCTTGCAAACCTCTGTACAAACAAAACATTTTGTGGAAGTTTGGCATAAAGATTCTCATGAATTATGGACTCAGCAAGCACAAATAGATGTCCGCTTGCAAACTGAAATAGATGTTTTAAGACAAACTGTAGCCTGGTTAGGGAAAGAGTATTTAATGTTACAAGAACAAGTTACTCTTAAATGTGGTTGGAATCAACAACATTTTGTATTACTGATTATGCTTTCAATGAAACTAAACATGAATGGTCTGTTATTCAATCATATTTGTTAGGAAATAAGATGGCAAAAGCTCAAATAGAAAAATTACGCATAGATATTTCTCAAACGTTTAGCAAAACTTTCCAAAAGACTGATGCTTCTGCTATTGTTCAACTTTTTGTGGGTAAGTTAAGTGAATTAGATTCAAAAGGTTTATTTCAAAGTTCTATGCATACTTTAGGAGGAATGATTACTGTTTTCTGTTTTTATTTTACTTATATTGCTATTGTTATATAAATGTGTTATAAATCCTAATCAACGCAAGTTAACTACATTATGGATGGAAAGGTTTATGAAAAATGTTATTAAAAATAAAAAAGGAGGAATTTGTGAAGAAACAGTTCCAGCTTTGAATGCAGGCTCTATCTGAGACATAAATAAGGTTAGATACTATGTTTGCTGATATACTTGGAAAACTGAGTGTGAGAGAAAAAGCAGACTTTTTCTACAGCCATATAGTGTTCTGCCGGAATTTATTCTTATGATAAGGAAGCAAGCTTTTTGGCATGGTAACTGGTAAACTGTGTCCCAGATTTCTAATATGCTTGGATACATTATGAGGAGATGATAAAGAAATGTAGGACAAGGAGACTTGGGACAGGAAGGTTGTTAGATTAAAGACTGTATCTTTTTCATTCTGGTTCTGTACAAAGCATCTTATGATTTTATGAAAGAAAGCCTGTCTATTGTTTTTCTATCTATAAGTATCAAGCTGAAGCCTTCAATAAACAGTTGCTGAACCTGTCGTGCTCTGCATCCCCTGCATCCCACGACCTTTAGCCAGGGAACCCATCACACTAGACGTTGACAGATAACCAGTATGAAAATAGAGGATTTAAGCAAAATTACAAAACAACTGGACCTAACAGACATATTCAAAACATTTGGCCCAACAACAGCATAAAACACATTGTTCTCAAGTATACACAGAATATTCTCCAGGAAAACCCAAAATTTAAGCACAGAAAAAGTTAAATTAAATCATAACAAGTATATCTTCAAGTCAAAATGGAGCAAAATTAACTTAGGCACTGTTAATGGGATTATAAATTAGTACAGCCACTATGGAAATCAGCATGGAGGTTCCTCAGGAGACTATGAAAAGAAACACCATGTTACCCAGCTATACTACTACTCAGTATGTATCCAATAGAATTAAAGTCAGCATGCTATAGTGACACATGCACATTCATGTTTATAGCAGCACAATTCACAATAGCCAAGTTATGGAACCAGCCTAGATACCCATTAAGATGAATGTATAAAGAAAAATTTAAATGTTGTATACATAGCAATGCATGCATATCTATGTTTATAAAAGCACAATTCATAATTGCCAAACTATAGAACCAGCTGAGATGTCCATCAATAGATGAATGGGTTACAAAATTATGGGATACACACACACAATGGAATTCCACTCAGCCATAAAGAAGAACAAAATTATGTCATTTGCAGGGAACTGGATGGAACTGTAGAATATTATGCTAAGTGAGATTAGTCAATCACAAAAAGTGAAAGGTCGTATGTTTTCCTTCATATGTGGAAGCTAGGGAAAAATTGGGACACAGGAGAGACTCTAGACAAAGGAGAGGAAACCTTAGTGGAGTGAAGGAGGGAACTAATAGAGGGAGACAGGAGGAGGGAGGAAGACTTGAAGAGGGAAACACTTCAATGGACATGATGTACACACACAAACTTATCAAAATCAATCACTGAGTCGAACACAGGAAGGTGGGGAGGGAGAGGGAATGGGGTGGGAACTGGGGGAGGGCTCAAAGAGTGTTGTATGCAGGTATGTCGCTATCACCTTGAACTTCATCACAATGTATGATTACAATGCACCAATAAAAAATGTGGTACATATACATGATAGAGTTTTATTCAACCATAAAGAAAAATAAAGCCATGCCATTTGCAAAGAAATGGATGGAACTTGAGAGCATTGTGTTAAGCAAAATAAGCCAAACTCAGAAAATCAAAGGTCATATGTTTTCTCTTGTATGTGGAAGCTAGAGAGAAAAGAAGGGTGGAAGGGAGGAGGATTTCATGAACATAGCAGAGAGATCAGTAGAATAAATGAAGATATCCAGGGAGGAAGTGAAGGGAGGGAAAAAAGAAGGGGGTGGGGAGTGAAATTAATCAAATTATGTTATGCGCTTGTATGAATATGTCACAGTGAATCCCATTGTTATGTAAAATTATAAAGAAGCAAGAAAAATAATTTCAAAATGACATAGACATTTAGATTGGTAACAGACAAAAAACAAGATATATGAATGTTGTCTGTAAGAAACCCTACTTAAGCCAGGCGTGGTGGCTCACGCTTGTAATCCCAGCATTTGGGAGGCTGAGACTGGAGGATCTGGGTTCGCAGCCAGCCTCAGCTACCTAGTGAGGCACTCTGCAACTTAGTGAGACCCTGTTTCAAAATAAAGAATAAAAATAGGGCTGGGGGTATAGCTCGGAGGTAGAATGTCCCTGACATTTGCAATCCCCAGTACTGAAAAAAAAAAAAAGAAACCTAAAGGGATAGAAAAACATACCATGCTAATTATAATCAAAACAAAGCTAGAAACCATGTACAGTGGCACACATCTGTAATCTCAGTACTTGGGAGGCGAGACAGGAATATTAAAGATTCACAGCCAGCCTCAGCCACTTAGTAAGCCCTCAACAACTTAATGAGACCCTATTTCAAAATAAAATAGGACTTGAGGTGTAGCTCAATGGTAAAATGCCCCTAGGTCCAATCCCCAGTAACTCAGAGGGAGAGAGAGGAGAGGAGAGAGAGCTGTAGTAGCTATATTATATAAGATAAAGCAGATCTCCTGACAGGAAAGTTGTCAAAAATGAAGAGGTACATTACAAATTGATAAAAATGATGCCAGGGGAAGCTCACTAAGTGCTGTGCACATGTACGTCAATATCACTGTGAACTACATTATGATATGAGACTATAAGCACCCAATGAAAGTATAAAAAATAAAAAACCATAATGACAAAATTGTCAATTCTCAAATATGACCCAACAATCTTTACTGTGAATATTCCCAACAATTCAGCAACAATATATGAGAAGTGAAGAGCAATAGAACTACAAGGAGAAATAGATGAATTCACTATTATAATTGGAAATTTTAAGGAGAAGTAGACTTAAATGCCCCTTTATCAGTACTAGACAGATCCAGTGAGTGGTCATGAAATCAGTAAATACATAATTGTACTGAATATTACAATCAATCAACTGGAAATAATTGATGTCTATAGTCTATGTCACCTAACAACAACAGAATGCACATTCTTCTCAAGTTCATATAGAATATTTACTAAGATAAACCACATTATGGACATAAAAGACACTTTAACAAACTTAAAAGAATAGAAATTATACAAAACATTTTCATACCACAATGGAATTAACAAGAAAGCAATGACAAAGATTTCCAGAAAAATCACAAAGTACCTGTAGATTAAGCAATTATACTTTATAATTTTTATTGGATAATTATAATTGTACCTAATATTGAGATTCATAGTGACACATAAGCAATACACTTCTAAAAAATACATGCTTCAAAAAAAGTCTCAAGGTGGGGGCTTAGAGTGGAAGCAGGGGAACCAGTTAAGAGGCAATTGCAATGGAGATATCAAATGACAACACATATCCTGGGGGTTAGTGGAGACAGTGGCAATTAAGAGGAAATAAATGGGTTTGATTTGGCCTCCAGAGTATAGATCTTTGACATTTACTTTTAATTAAATGTTATTTTTTTAAAAGTCTCAAAAAATTTAAACTATTTTAAACTAAATGAAAATGCAATTATCAAAACATGTGGGATGCAGTGAAACCTATTGCATAGAGAGAAATTTATAGCATTAAATGCATATATTGTAAAAGATGAAGTATCTAAAATCAATAATTTAATCTTTCACCTTAGGAAATTAGAAAAGAAAGAGCAAATTAAATAGAAAATAAAGTCTGGTGCAGTGGTGTACTCCTGTAATCCCAATACTTGAGATGCTGAGAGAGGAGGATCTCAGGTTCGAGGCCAGCCTCAGCAACTTAATGATACCCTCAGCAATTTAGTGAGACTCTGTTTCAAAATTAAAAAGGGATGGAGTGTAGCTAGGAGGTAGAAAGTCCCTCTGTTCAATCCCTAGTATTCCCCCCCCCAAAAAAAATCCAAAGTAAGCAGAAGAAAAGAAAAATTAGAGCACAGATCAATGAAATAAAAATATCTATAGAAAAGTAATAACACCAAAACTGGTTCTTTGAAATGATTGGTATAAATGATAAACTTGTAGCTAGGTTAAGAAAAAAATACCACAAATTACTATTGTCAAAAATGAAAAGCCAGGCATGGTGGCACATGCCTATAATCCCAGTACTTGATAAGCTGAGACAGGAGGATCGCAGGTTTAAGCCCAGCCTGAGCAATTTAGTGAGACCCTGTTTCAAAATAAAATATAAAATAGGACTGGGGGCGCAACTCAGATTTAGAACTTTCCTGGATTCAATCCATAGTACCCAAACAAATAAGTAAATAAACAGGAATGAAAGAACACCCATCACTTCTGATCCTGCAGACATTGAAAGATAAGAAATATTATGAAAAATTCTGTGCCTTCGAATATGACAGTCTAAATAAAATGGATCATTTTCTTTCTTTCTTTTTTTGGGGGGGGTATTGGGGATTGAACCCAGGGGCATTCTACCTCCGAGCTACATCCCCAGTCCTATTTTTTATTCTTTATTTTGAAACAGGGTCTCACTAAATTATGGAGAGCCTCACTAAGTGTCTGAGGCTGGCCGCGAACCTGGATCATCTGGTTTCAGCCTCCCAAGTACTGGGATTACAAGTGTGTGCCTCCATGCCCAGCTGGATCATTTTCTTAAAAGACACAATCAAAATTTGCAATTGGTGGATAATCTTAGTAGGCCTATGTCTATTAAAGAAACTGAATTAACAACTAATTACTTTCTAAAGCATAAGCACCAGTCTCAGATGCATTCACTGATGAAATATACCAAACATATAAGGAGGAAATTATACCAATATTCTATAATCTCTCCTCAAAAATTGAAGCAGAGGAGACACTCTAACTCATTCTATAAAGACAGCCTACTTTAATACCCCAAACTGACCATGGCACTAAAATAAAATGAAACTATGAAAAATGTCTCTCATGTACATAGATGCAGAAATTCTCAGCATAATATTATATGCCATGAACAAGTGGGATATTTTCAAATATGTATGGCAGGTTCAACATTCAAAAATCAATTGATGTAATCCATTACATTGGCAAGCTAAAGAAGAAAATCAGTAGATACAGAAAAGGCATTTGATAAAATCTAACATCCATTCATGATAACAACACTCAGAGAACTAGGAATAGAGGGAAACTTCATCAATTTGATAAAGAGCATCTAAAAATCTACAGATAACTTAATATTCAGTAGTGAACATGTAGATCCTTTCAAGATCTGGAACAAGGCAAGAATGTTTACTCTCACCACACCAATTCAATACCATACTGGAAGTGTTAGCTAATGCAATGAAACAAGAAAAGGAAGTAAATGATTTGGAAACTTGCAAAGGGAATATGAAATTGTCTTTGAATGTAAATGACTTGATTTTCTGTGTAGAAAAGCCCAAAGAATAAAAATATTCTATTGCTATACTTAGCATTACAGCAAGTTTGCAGAATAAACATTTAATATACAAAAGTCAGTTGCTTTCAATATACCAGATGTGAATATTTGAAATTAAAAATACACTATTCACATTCCTACCCCTAGAAAAAGAAATGTTTAGGTATAAATTAAGTTCCAAAATATATTAAGCAAGGATTGACAGAATTAAAAATAGACTCCTTTACAAAAATACTTGGAGATATCGATACAAATGTTTCAAATGAATAGAACTTCTAGACAAAAAATCAATAAAAATACAGGACTTTAATAGCATTATAAGCCATCTAGACATAACTGACATATGTAGAAGAGCAATAGCAGCACACATATTCTTTTCAAGTACATGTGGAAAATTCTTCAGACTAGAACATATTTTAGGCCTCAAAACAAGTCATAATAAACTTAAAAGGATGAAATTCATACCAAGTTTCTTCTCTAACCTTGATTTAATAAAGTAAGGAATAAATAATAGGAAAACTGGATAATTCACTAGCATATGAAATCAAAATAATGCGATCTTAAACAACCAGTGGGTTAAAGGCAAAAATCACAAGGAAATTAGACATCAGAATTGAAAAACAGAACATAACATACCAAATATATGGAATACAGCGAAGGCATTGCTTATAGGGAAATGTATACTCATGCCTACATTTAAAAAAAGAAGGATCCCGCCGGGCGTGGTGGCGCACGCTTGTAATCCCAGCATTTGGGAGGCTGAGACCGGAGGATCCGGGTTCGCGGCCAACCTCAGCTAACTAGTGAGGCACTCCGCAACTTAGTGAAACTCGGTTTCAAAATAAAGAATAAAAAATAGGGCTGGGAGTATAGCTCGGAGGTAGAAGGCCCCTGAGTTCAATCCCCAGTACCGCCAAAAAAAAGGGTCCCAAATAAATACATTTACTTCTTGAAGAATTAGGAAAAAAGTGAAAATTAAATCCAAAAATAGCAGAAGGAAGGAAATAATAAAGATTAAATCAGAGATAAGTAAAATAGAGGCTAGGAAAACAATAGAGAGAATCAACAAAACCAAAAATTGGCTCTTTGAAAAGTTCAAAAGTGACAAGCCTTTAAAATAGACCGACAAAGAAAAAAAGAGAATTTGTCAATAAATAAAAACAGAAAATAGTGGTTACATTACTACCAAATATACAATAATAAAAATGAAAAGAATATTAAGCAAATATTATAAATAGTTGTATGCCAACAAATTATATTACCCATATTGAAATGGGAAAATTCCTCATCATACACAAATTATCTATGCTTAGTCAAGAAGAGTTAGAATCAATAAACCTATATGAAAAGACATTGAGTCAGAAATCACAAACCTCCCACGGAAGAAACCTCCAAGACCAGATGGCTTCACTGGTGATTTCTACTAAACATTTAAAGAATTAACACCAATTCTTTTCAAACTCTTCCAAAATACAGAAGAATTCTATGAAGCCAGCATTACCCTGACATGCAACTCAATAAAGACAATACTAGAAAAGAAAATCGCAGACCACTATTCTTTTTTTCTTTTTTTAATGTGCTTTTATTGGTGCATTATTGTCTTACATCATAATGTAGATCATGTTGACATTGACATACATGCACACAGCACTTGGTGCCCCCCCTCTTACGCCTCCCCATCTCCCCCCTTCCCCTACAGAGAACTGAGATTGATATTGGGATCTTCACATATGTACACACAGTCGATGTTAGTATTTCCAATTATGAACCTTAGTCTTCCTCCTCCCCTTCCCTTAGATCACTTCCCTGGCTCCACCGAGGTTTCTCCTCTGTTATCTGGAGTCCCTCTGGTATCCCAGTTACTCCCTAGCTTGCTTATATTAAAGAAAACATATATCCCTTCATTTTCTGTGAATGGATAATCTCACTTAACATAATGCTCTCCAGGCCCAGATCACTATTCTTCATGAATATAGATTAAAATGTTCTCATCAAAATGCTAAAAATCCAAATTCAACAGTATATTAAAAGGATTATACACTATGATCTAATGAATTTTATTCCAGGAATGCAACAAAGGAAAATTAATCAATGTAATATATGACATTAATAGATTGAAGAGGAAAAATGCACATGATCATTTCAACTCACAGAAAGTCATTTGACAAAATGGAAAATGATCTTATGATAAAAACTAAAAAAAAGAGAAACTTAAAGTAATTAAAATCATTTATGAAAAACTCAGATAGCATCCTATTCAATGATGAAGACTGAAGAAAAGTTTTCTTTCTTTTTTTTTTTTGTGATACTAGGGATTGAACCCAGAGGCATCCTACCTTCAAGCTACACCCCCAGCTCAATTTTATTTCTTATTTGGGAACAGGGTCTCGCTAGGTTAATGAGAGTCTTACTACCTGCTGAGGTTGTCCTCAAACCTGTAACCTTCCTGTCGTAGCCTCCCAAGTACTGGGATTACAGACGTGTGCCACCACACTGGGCTAAAGAAAATTTTCTAACTATGATGAAGAATAAGCAAGATGCCCATTTTTGCTACTTCTGTTCAATATTTTACTGAAAGATTTAGATTAAATAGATAAGGAAAAGAAATAAAAGGCATCCAAATTGGAAAAGATGTAAAATTATTTCTGCATCTCTGCTCACAGATGACATGGACTTATACGGAAAACACACAGACACACACACACACACTATTATAACCAATAAATTCAGCAAAGTTTCAAGATACAAAATTCAACACTCAAAAGTTACTTGAATTTCTATACACTAACAGTGAACAATGTGAAAAAGAAATTAAGAAATTCCAACTATAATAGCATGTAAAAGAATACGATACCTAGGAATAATTTTTGTAGTACTGGGAATTGAATCCAAGGACATTCTATTTCTGAAATACACCCCCAGCACTTTTTATTTTTTATTTTGAAACAGAGTCTCACTAAGTTGCAGAGGACCTTGCTAAATTGCAGAAACTGACCTTGAACCTGTGATCCTCCCATCTCAGCCTTCCCAGTACTGGGAGGACAAGCTTGCACCACCACATCTGGTCTTAGAAATAAATTTAACCAAGCTGGTGAAAGACTTACACAATGAAAACTATAAACCATCGTTGAAAGAAATTACAGAAATAAATGGATAAAACATTTCATGCCCATTAGTAGGAAGATTTAGTATTTTTAAGATGTCATTTTTACCCAAAGCAATCTACAGAGATTCAATGCAATCTCTATTAAAATCACAATAACTATTTTGCAGAAACTGAAAGCCTCTGTTTGTATTCATGTGAAATCTAAAGAGATTCCAAATAGTCAAAACAATCTTTTCTTTTCTTTCTTTCTTTCTTTCTTTCTTTTGTTTGTTTTTTGTGGTGGTACTGGGATTTGAACTCAGGAGCATGCTACCTCCAAGCTATACTCCCAGCCCTATTTTATTTCAATTTTTGAAACAGGGTCTCACTAGTTTGATGAGAGTCTCACTATTTGCTGAGGCTGTCCTCTAACCTGCCTTGTGACCCTCCTGTCTCAGTCTCCCAAGTACTGGGATTATAGGCATTTGTCACCATCCTCAGCTCAAAACAATCTTAAAAAATAAAAATAAAGCTAGAGGAGCCGGGCGTGGTGGCGCACGCTTGTAATCCCAGCATTCGGGAGGCTGAGACCAGAGGATCCGGGTTCGCGGCCAGCCTCAGCTACCTAGTGAGGCACTCCGCAACTTAGTGAGACTCGGTTTCAAAATAAAGAATAAAAAATTGGGCTGGGGGTGTAGCTTGGAGGTAGAAAGCCCCTGAGTTCAATCCCTAGTAC
>PVLC010002107.1:0-70810 GCA_004027655.1 Graphiurus murinus | reverse complement strand
TAAATAAATAAATAAATAAATAAAGCTAGAGGATTCCCACTTCTGGACTCCAAATCTTACTAAAAAGTTACAGTAATCAAAACAGTGTGATTTTCATATCATGATAGACATATAGACCAGTGGAATAAAATTTCCACATGCAAAACTATGAAGTTGGACTCTTACCTCACACCATATTAAAAAAAAACTCAAAAGAGCTAAACAACTTAAAATATAAGATATAAATAATAAAACTCTTAGAAGGAAATGTAGGTGTAAATTTCCATGCCCTTTAACTTTGTCACATTTGTAGATGTGACAAAATAAGCACAAGCACAAAAGACAAAGATTAAGTAGGTAAATTAAAGTTGAAAAACTTTGATTAAAGTTTAAATACTTTGATGTACCAAAGCTTCTTAATAAAGTAAACAGACAACTCAAAAATGGTAGAAAGTATTGGCAAATCCTTTATCTAATAGGAGTTTAGTATCCCAAATATATGAAAAACACCTAAACTAAACAACAAAAAGACAGCCTAATTTTATTTTATTTATTGTATTGGTACTATAGGTTGAACCCAGGGACATTCTACCTCCAAGCTAAACTCCCAACCCTTTTCATTTTTTATTTTGAAACAGGGTCTTAATAAGTTGCTGAGGCTGGCCTTGAACCTGTGATCTTTCACCACATGCCCAGCTGACACTCTAATATTAAAATGGTCAAAGTAAACAGCTAACACCATACTCAAAGATAAAAAAGTAAATAAAAGCTCTTTGTGTAAGATCATCAACAACAACAACAAGATGGCGTCAGAGTGAGACACCTCTCATCAGGCGCTGTGAGCTAGATTCAAATCTGCCGTAGAGGCAGCTTCTTGACAGAAGAAAAAAAAAGCAACAAAAAGGTGAACAACGCTACGAAAACTGAAATACAGCTGATCAGAATCTGGAAGGCCGACCAAGGAGAGCAAAGAAGCCCATCTGTGCTGCCGCGATGCCACACCGCTGAGTGGCGGCCGCCATTGAGCCAGCATGGGGTCTACTGACAAAGGAATATATAATGACCTTCTGCATTCCCAGCGACCAGAGATGGAGTAAGCAACTCCTGAACTCTTCATCCTAACCAGGCGGCATATCGAGGCACCTTCGACAGTGACCGGAACACGTGTTACAACCAGCTTAAGCCTGTGTAGAGCCATCCCAGCTCATCTCTCCCTACAGAGCCGGAGCAGAGACCAACCACACTGCAGAACTTGAATCAAAACTGCCACAGGAGCAGCTTCTTGACGGAAGGAAAGACAAGCAAAGCAGCAGAAATGTGAGTAAAGCAACAGGGGCAGTTGGTCGGAACCCAGAGAACAGACCAGAGAGAACAGGGGAGCCGGCGTATGTGTGGCAGTAGCAGCCGCCATCTTGTCAGCTGCCATTTTGTCTGCCACCCACAGCAGCAGGGATCTACCCAAAAGATCTGCAGAGGCCAAATCAGGTCTGTTCTTACAAACTTGCAGGGATTTTTTATTTTGTTTTTTGTTTTGTTTTGCTTCATTTTTACTGTTTTCACTTTGCATTGTTTCGATTTATCTATGTTTGTTCAGAGGATTGGTTGCTTTGTTAGCTTTTGCTAGATCCTAGAAGTCAACACCTGAAACCCACCAAAGACACCAATAGAGCGGGCAGAAGAAGTACCAGAGTAATTGCAACTAGTACAAAATACCATTCACAGAGAGAAAACAAAAATAAGAAACCTATAAATTCAGAGAAAGCATGCAAGAGCAGCAAAGTTATAAATTTAAGAACAGGGAAACCATGGGAAGGGAAAAGTACCAAAGAAACAATGAGTCAACACAACCCCACCATAACAGAACTCAACAACACTGAATGGCAGAGCTTACCAGAAGAACAATTCAGATCTTTAATAATAGAAACAATACAAAACTTCCAGAAAGAATACAGAGAGAGCTGGAAAGAAATAAAGGAATAAACAAAGAAGATGACACCCTGAGTAGGAATCATAGAGAAGCCTTGAGGGAAGTGAAGGATGTGAAAGATGCAATAATAGAAGTGAAGACATCAATACAAACTATAAACACTAGATTAGAACACATGGAAAACAGAATATCACTCCTAGAAGATGACCATTCCAAAAATGAATCCATTATACATAATCTAGAAAAAAATTCGACAATATGAATCAGACATCGATGAGATCTGGGCCAATTTTAAAAGAGCTAACCTAAGAATAATAGGCAGGGAAGAAGGATTAGAAGTTGAAACTAATGGAATAAACAACTTTTTCAAAGAAGTAATATCAGAGAATTTTCCAAACATAGAAAGAGAAGTAGACACACAGGTGCAGGAAACATATAGAACCCCCTCTAGACATGACCAAAGAAGAGGTTCACCACGCCACATAATAATCAAGCTGACTAATGTAGAGGCTAAGGAAAGAATTCTAAAGGCAAAAAAAAAAAAAAAAGACCAAGTGACATTTAGAGTCAAACCGATTAGAATCACTCCAGACCTCCCAAACCAAGTCATGAAAGCCAGGAGGGGCTGGAGTAACATATTTCAAACTCTGAAAGAAAATAACTTGCAACCAAGATTCTCCTACCCAGCAAAACTCTCAAAATTGATGGGGATATAAAAACCTTCCATGACAAACAAAAACTGGAAGCATTTATGTCTTCTAAACCAGCACTACAGAAAATAGTCAAAGAGATTAACTACAAAGGAGAACTAACAAGTAAACGTCAGAACCAGAGAAACAATAATTTCTAGGAAGCAAACAGCTAAGCAAAGAAGAATAAACACTACCGCAAACAGAAGTCAAATGTTAGGAATTAAAAATGTTAGGAATTAAACAAACAAAAGCAAACAGAAGTCAAAATGTTAGGAATAAAAATCATCTCTCAATAATCACACTGACTATAAATGGTCTCAACTCCCCAATAAAAAGACACAAGGTGGCAAAATGGATTAAAACCCAGAATCTATCTATATGATGCCTGCAAGAAACACACCTTACAAGCAAAGATTCCCACAAACTAAGGATTAAGGGCTGGAGTAAGGTAATCCATGCAAATGGAACTTGAAGACAAGCAGGAGTAGCAACTATGATATCTGATAAATTATATTTCAAGCCTAAGCTCATCAAAAGAGACAAAGCAGGTCACCTTTTACTAGTAAAAGGAACAATCCAGCAAGAGGAAATAATAATTATCAACATCCATGCCCCAAACATAGGTGCAGCCACTTTCATAAAACAAACCCTGCATGATATAAAGTCACATATAGATCCCAATACACTAATACTAGGAGACTTCAATACTCCTCTCACATCACTAGACCGATCTTCTAAAAAAAAAAAGGTCAGTAAAGATGCTTTGGACCTAAATAATACCATAAGCCAAATGGATCTGTAAGACACATACAGAATATTTCACCCAACTACAGCTGAATTCACATATTTATCAGCAGCTTATGGAACCTTCTCCAAAATAGACCACATTCTGGGCCACAAAGAGAGCACTGGCAAACTCAAAAAATGTAACATAATTCCCTGCATCTTTTCAGACCACAATGGAGTGAAACTAGAAATCAACTCTAAGAAGATCCAGAGTAATCATGTAAAAACATGGAGACTGAATACCACATTGCTGAGTGAGGAATGGGTCATAGAAGAAGTAAGGGGAGAAATTAAAAAATTCCTAGAAACCAACGAACACAGAGACCTAACCTATCAAAACCTCTGGGACACCTTAAAGGCAGTACTAAGAGGAAAATTTATAGCACTGAGTGCCCATATAAGAAGAACGGAAAATCATCAAATAAATAACCTAATGACACAGCTCAAAGCCCTTGAAAAACAAGAACAGTCTAACCACAAAGCCAGTAGAAGACAAGAAATTATGAAAATCAGAGCAGATATTAATGAAATAGAGAATAAAAAATATATAGAGAAAATCAACAAAACCAAAAGCTGGTTTCTTGAAAAAATAAACAAGATAGATAAACCATTGGCCAACCTAACCAAAAGAAAGAGAGAATCAACCCAAATTACCAAAATAAGAGATGAAAAAGGCTATATTACCACTGACAGTATGGAAATACAGAGGATCTTCAGAAACTATTTTGAAAAACTATACTCCAACAAAATAGAAAGTCTAGAAGAAATTGACAATTTTTAGATACATACAACCTTCCTAAATTGAGTCAAGAAGATATAGAAAACTTAAATCAACCAATAAAAATCAAAGAAATAGAAACAGAAATAAAAAGTTTACCAGCGACCGGTTAGCTCAGTTGATTAGAGTGTGGTGCTAATAATAAAAAGTTTACCATCAAACAAAAGCCCACGGCCAGATGGTTTTCCAAGTGAATTCTATAAAACATTTATAGAAGAGCTAATCCCAATACTCCTCAAACTATTCCATGAAATAGAAAGAAAGAGGACCCTCCCAAACACTTTCTATGAAGTCAACATCACATTAATACCAAAGCCAAATAAAGACAGCTCAAGAAAAGAAAACTATAGGCCTATATCATTGACTAACTTAAATGCAAAGCTGCTAAACAAAATACTAGCAATGTGCATTCAAAACCACATCAAGAAAATTATACACCATGACCAAGTCGGGTTCATCCCAGGGATGCAAGGCTGGTTCAACATACAAAAAACAATCCATGTAATACACCACATTGTTAGAGACAATGATTAATTACCCATGTTTTGTTAAAACCAGCCATGCGTTGTGTGCTGACAGTACAGACCTAGGAAACAATAACCCGGATCTAGATGCCTATGACGCTTGTACTGAGCTATGATTGAGGGGCTTCGGTACAATCAGTAGATTAAGACAATAGGTCTTGTAGGGGCTACAAAACCTCATGTAATGTTCTGTTGCCATTGTATCAGCTAACGTTCCCACATTACTTCTCTTGTATGAGCAAACTTTCCCATGTTCTTTTTCTTGTATAAGCTTCCTGGTGTCATGGTATAAAAAGGTCCTGTGAAATAAACTCGAGGCTGCAGTATTGACTGTCAGCCCTCCCAGTAATGACTTAGTATTGACTTTGTCTTTAATCCTCACTCCCCTCTTCAGGACTGTTCAACTTTGTCGCAGGTTCGACACCACATAAACAGACTCAAAGACAAAAATCACATGATCATCTCAATTGGTGCTGAAAAAGCATTTGACAAGATCCAACACCCATTCATGCTAAAAGCACTGCAGATAATCAGAATAGAAGGAACATACCTCAAAATCATAGAGGCAATATACAATAGGCCTACAGCCAATATCATATTAAGTGGAGAAAAACTGCAAGACTTCCCACTAAAAATAGGAACAAGAAGACAAGGATGTCCACTATCACCTCTTCTGTTCAGCATACTATTTGAAACTCTAGCCAGAGAAATAAGGCAAGAGAAGAAAATCAAAGGGGTAAATATAGGGAAAGAAGAACTAAAACTATCCCTCTTTGCAGATGACATGATACTATACTTAGAAGACCCAACAAAGTCAGCCAAAAAACTTATAGAACTGATCAACAAATTCAGCAAAGTGTCTGGATACAAAATTAATCTTAAAAAATCAGAAGCTTTCCTGTATGCCAACCATAAAACCACTGAAAAAGAAATCCAGAAAAGAATTCCACTCACAATAGCACCCCCCAAAATAAAATACTTAGGGATAAACCTAACCAAAGAGGTAAAAGACCTCTATAAGGAAAACTACAAAAAGCTGAAAAAAGAAATCAACAAAGACCTTAGAAGATGGAAGAATCTACCATCCTCTTGGATAGGCAGAATAAATATCATCAAAATGGCCATCCTCCCAAAAGTAATCTACATATTCAATGCAATATCTATGAAATCACCAAGGTCACTCCTCACAGACATAGAAAAATCAGTCCTTAAATTCATTTGGAACAACAAAAAGCCTAGGATAACCAAAGTAGTTCTTAGTAACAAGAACCATGCAGGAGGTATCACAATACCTGACTTCAAACTTTACTACAAAGCCACAGTAATAAAAACAGCATGGTATTGGCACAAAACCAGACACACAGACCAATGGAGAAGAATAGAAGATTCAGAAACAGACCCACTTGCTTACAGTCAACTGATTTTTGACAAAGGAGCCAAAAACATACACTGGAAAAAAGATAGTCTCTTTAACAAATGGTGTTGGCAAAACTGGTTAAACATATGCAGGAAAATGGAAATAAACCCCACGTTCTCACCCTGCACAAGAGTCAACTCAAGGTGGATAAAAGACCTGGAAGTCAGGCCAGAGACCTTGCAGCTACTTGAAGAGGGCATAGGACCAACACTTCAACACATAGGCACAGGTCAAAACTTTCTCAACAAGACCCCAAAAGCACAAGCAACTCAAAGGAAGATCAATACATGGGATTTCACTAAACTGAAGAGCTTCTGTGCAGCAAAGGAAACTATCAAGAACCTCAACAGAGAGCCCACTGAGTGGGAGATTTTTGCCAGCTACTCTTCTGATAGAGGACTAATATCTAGGATATACAGAGATATAGTGCAACCACTTTGGAAAACAATATGGAGGATCCTCAGATGAATGAGAATTAACCTACCATATGAACCAGCATTACCACTTCTTGGTATCTACCCAAAAGAACGGAAACCAAACTATCAGACCAACGCATGTGTATCTATGTTTATATCCGCACAATTTACAATTGCCAAACTATGGAACCAGCCAAGATGTCCATCAACAGATGAATGGATTACAAAACTATGGGATATGTACACAATGGAATTTTACTCAGCCATAAAGAAGAACAAAATCATGTTATTTGCAGGGAAATGGACGGAACTGGAAAACATTATGTTAAGTAAGATTAGTCAGTCACAAAAGTTAAATATCGAATGCTCTCCCTAATATGTGGAAGCTAGGGAGAAAATGGGACATAAGAGGGACTCTGGATGAAGAAGGAGGATCCTTAGGTGAACAAAGAATTTGACTTAACAGAAGGTGATGGGTGGAGGGGGGACACCCTAATGAGCATGATATACTTTCATGAACACATCAAAGTCAATCACTAAACTGACCTTGAGAGGGAGGGAGGAGGAGGGAGTGGGGTGGGAAATGGGGAAGGGTTAAATGAGAAATGTGTGCATGTATGCTTTTACCTATACTAGCTTGTACCTAACAAAGATGTGTGATTACAATGCACCAATTAATAAAAAAGATTTGTTAAAGCTACACCAGGAGATTTTTGATCTACATAATGCAGAGCCTATTTCTATTAGTGTGGTAGAAACAGCTAAGACATTTGTAGATTGGCTTCAATCTTTGGTGCCTACTTGGCCCTCGTTTACCTCTTTGCTGGGAGGAGTTATTGGAGCAACAGCAATAGTCATTCTTGGCTTATGCATTCTACCACTCATTGTACACCTTTTGATCAATACCTTTGCTAGTATAGGAGCAGATTTACATGGAATAAAACTGCAAGCACTGCCTCGTACAGGGCCTGGTAGTCAATGACGGGTTCGATTTTCTCAGGGCAATATCAACCTAAGACATGGTTCGTTGAAAGACTCATCGAGACCCCATGACGGGTAAGATTATGCACCTGGTAGGAAATGACCTAAGACAGGCACAGTCCTTCGTGCATTTTAAAATAAAAATGGGGGAATTGTGGGAGCCCAGCTGGGCCCTTTCCCCCCTGGCAGTTGCTATCTGCATATATGAGTAATTATACTCGTGATTCTTCTGCTTGGCTATTTTGGCATCTTGAAGTCTGGAGATTGCTCCTAGGATGCGTAGATGAAAGACCCTCTTACTTCTTAGACTCTAAAGGTTTATGGCTTTATGACTGTAGAAAGTTTGCTTGACCAGGCTATATTAGGAATGTGGGCTGTACGTGGAAAACAAAGAAGTGGTGCTAACTGTGCTCTGACAATGATTTATATGTTGTAAATGTATATGTAACCCTGTTGTACTCAAGAAATGTATAAAAAATCCGTGCTGAATTAAAAAAAAAAAAAAAGCTCGAAGTCTGTAAGAAAACAGGATTCTAATGCTGACAATTCTCTCCCTGGTCAGTTTCTGCCTCCCACCCTCCCACTTTTTTCCCCCAAATAAAGCCTATTACTTGATGTTGGGAAAAAAAAGCAAAAACAACAAAAAGGAAAAAGGATGCCTGTTCTCACCACTTCTATTTGTATAGGACAGTCATTTCAGTAAATGCTGCTGGAAAAACTTATATCCACATACAAGCACTTATCTTAAACCAAATGCAAAAATTAACTCAAAATAGATTAAAGATGTAAGTATGAGACCCAACATTATAAAACTCCTAGAAGAAAATGTAGGAAGAAAGCTTCATGACATTGATTTTTAGCAATGATTTTTTTTTGGAAGCGAAACAAAATGCACCAGCCACAGAAACAAAAGAAAAAGCAAACAAATGTGACTACATCAAACCTAGAGCTTTTGTGCATCAAGAAACACTACCAGCCAGATGTGGTGGCACACACTTTTAATCTCAGTACTTGGGAGACTGAGGCAGGAGAATCGCAGATTCAAAGCCAGTCTCAGCAATTTAGCAAGACCCTCAGCAACTTTGTGAAACTCTGTTGCAAAATAAAAAAGGATTGGGAGTGTAGTTCAGATGTATCAGAGGTAGAATGCCCCTAGGTTCTATCCTCAGTACAAGAAAGAGAGGGAAGAAGGGAGGGAAACAGAGAGGAAGAAGAGAGAGGAGAGAGGGGAGAGGGGAGAGGGGAGGGGGGAGAGGAGAGAGGAGAGAGAAAAGGAAGGAAGGAAGGAAGGAAGGAAGGAAGGAAGGAAGGAAGGAAGGAGAACACTATCAATAGAGTTAAAGACAACCTACAGAATGGGAGAAAACATATACCTGATAAAGGATTAATATCTAGAACACATAAAGAACTACAACTCAATAATATAAACACAAATGAACCAATAAAATATGCAAATAACTTGAATAAATATTACTCCAAGGATGGTATACAAAAGGCCAGAAAGTTTATACTCAGTATCACTAATCATTAGAGAAATATGAATCAGAATCATGATTAGATATTGACCCATACCCATTAGGACAGCTACTGTAAAATTAAAAACAGAATATAACAAATTTGGGTGAAAATGTGGAGAAATTTGAACACTTGTTCACTGTTAATGGGATTATAAAATGGTACAACCACTATGGAAAATACTAGAGAAAGTCTTTAAAAAGTAAAGAAAAGCCAGGTATGGTGGAGCATGCTTGTAATCCCAATACTTGGGAGGCTGAGACCGGAGGATACAGGTTCACAGTCAGCCTCAGCTACTTACTGAGGCCCTCCACAACTTAGCGAGACCTTGTTTCAAAATAAATAATAAAAAATAGGACTAGGGATGTAGCTTGGAGGTAGATGACCCTGAGTTCAATCCCCAGTACCAAAAAAAAAAAAAAAAAGAAAAAAAAAAGAGCTATCATGTAATCCAGGGAACCCATTGCTCAATATACATCCTAAAGTATTAAAAGCAGAGACCCAAAATGTTACCTGTACCCCAGTGTTTGCAGCAGCATTATTCACAAAAGTAAAAAGGTGGAAGTAACCCAAGTATCCATTGATAAATGAATGAATTTTTAAAAACATGATATATACATACAATGGAATGTTATCCAGCCTTAACAAACAAGGAATTATTATCACATACTATAACTTGGATGAACCTCAAGGACATATGTAAGTAAAACAAGTCATCACAAAAAGAAAAAAAAATATGCTGTGTTATTTCACTTATATAAAGTATATAAAGTGATCGAATTCATAGAAAGAGAAAGTAGAATGGTGCTTTAGCAGAAGATGAGGGAAAGATTTAGGGAGTTTCTGTATGTGGGTATAGAGTTTTAACTTTGCAAGAGGAAAAAGTTCTGAAGATCTGCTGCACGATGATATGGAAATACTTAACACAACTGAACTGTACACTTAAAAATGGCTAAAATGGATTTCCTCTTGTGTCCCAATTTCTCCTTTGTTTTCACATATGAGAGAAAATATATGGCCCTTCACTCTCTCTGACTGGCTAATCTCATTTAGCATACTATTTTCCAGTTCCATCCATTTTCCTGCAAATAACATAATTTTGTTCTTCTTCATAGCGGAGTATTATTCCATTGTGTGTATATCCCAAAATTTTGCAATCCATTCATCTGTAGATGGACACCTAGGCTGGTTCCATGATTTGGCTATTGTGAATTGTGCTACTATAAACATGGATATGCGTGTATCACTATAATACTCTGACTTCAATTCCTTTGGAAAGATACACAGAAGTGGTATAGCTGAATCATATGATGAATCCATTCCCAGTTTTCTGAAGAATTTCCACACTGATCTCCATAGCGGCTGCAGTACTTTGCAACCCCACCAACAATGTATAAGAATTCCTATTTCCTCACATCCTCACCAGCATTTATTGTTTGATATCTTGATGATTGCCATTCTACTTGGGGTTATATGGAACCTCAGTGTAGTTTTGATTTCCATCTCCCTGATTGCCACTGATGTTGAACATTTTTTTCATGTATTTATTAGCCATTTTTATTTCTTCTTTTGTGAAGTGTCTATTTAGTTCACTTGTCCATTTTTTGATTGGGTTATTTGGGATTTTTTTAGTGTTTTTTTTTTTTTAGGTTCTTTGTATGTTCTAGATATTAGTCCTCTATCAGCAGAATAGCTGACAAAGATTTTCTTTTATTCCGAAGCCTATCTCTTTAGACTCTTGATGATTTCTTTCACTTCACAGAAGCCTTTTAATTTGATACCATCCCATTTATTCTTGTTTTAATTTCCTAAGCTATGGAGGCCTTATTGAGGAAGTTTCCACTAGTGCCTATATGTTGGAGCATTGGTCCTATGCCCTGTTCTAGTAATTGCAAAGGCTCTGATCTAATTTCCAGGTGTTTGATCCATTCTGAGTTGACCCTTTTGCAGGTTGAGAGGTCGGGGGTTAATTCCATTTTCCCACAGGTGGATAACCAGTTTTCCCAACAGCATTTGTTGAAAAGGCTGTCTTTTCTCCAGTGCATGTCTTTAGCACCTTTGTCAAAAAACAAATGGCTTATTATAAGTGTTATACTTTGTTTCTGTACCTTCTGTTATGTTCCATTGGTCTACTTGTCTGTTTTGTACCAATACCATGCTGTTTTTATTACTATAGCTCTGTAGTATAATTTGAAATCAGATATTGTGATACCTCCTGCATGGTTATTATTGCTGAGAATTGCTTTGGCTATTCTGAGTCTTTTGTTTTTCCATATGAATTTTAAGACTGATTTTTCTAGCTTTGTGAAGACTGACATTGGTATTTTGATAGGGACTACATTGAATCTATAGATAACTTTTGGTAGAATGGCCATTTTGATAATATTTTTCCTGCCTATCCAAAAACATAGGTAGTTTTTTCATCTTCTAAGATCTTCAATTTCTTTCATTAGTGTTTTATAATTTTCACTGTAGAAGTCTTTTAGCTCCTTGGATAGATTTATTCCTAGATATTTTATTCTATTTTGAAGCTATCGTGAATGGAATTGTTTTCTGAAATTCTTTTTCAGTGGATTCTGGTTGATATATAAAAAAGCTAATAAGTTTTATAGATTTATTTTGTATCCTGCTACTTTGCTGAATTTATCAGCTCTAGAAGTCTTTTGGTTGAGGATTTTTTTTGGGGGGTGTTCTTTTGAGTATTAGGATTTTGTCATCTGAAACCAGAGATAATTTCAGTTCCTTTCCTATTTGTAGTCCTTTGAATTTTTTCTCCTACTTTATTGTTCTGGCTAGAGTTTCTAGCACTATATTGAAAAGGAGTGGTGATAGTGTGTATCCTTGCCTTGTTCCTAATTTTAAGGAAATTCTTGCAGTTTTTCCTCATTCAATATGATGTTAGCTTTGGGCTTATTGTGTATTGCTTTATTATGTTGAGTCAAATTCCTTCCATTCTGATTTTCTGTAGTTTTGGATTTTGTCAGATGCTTTTTCAGTATCTGTTGAGATGATTGTGCAATTTTTGTCCTTAGTTCTATTTATGTGGTGAATTATGTTTGTTGATTTGCCTATGTTGAACCAACCTTGCATCCCTGGTTTGGAACCAACTTGGTCATAGTAGACAATTTTCTTGATGTGGTTCCAACTGCATATCACTAGGATTTTGTTTAGAATTTTTGCATGTGTGTTCAACAATGGTATTGGTAATTTTATTTTCTTGAGATATCTTTATATAGTAATTTTCTTTTCTTGAAGTATCTTTTATTTCATAATTTTCTTTTTTCTTGAGTTATCTTTATTCAGTTTTCATGTTAAAGTAATACTGGCTTCATAGAATGAGTGTGGAAGAATTTCATCTCTTTCTATTTCATGGAATAATTTGAGAAGCACTAGGTTTAGTTTGTCTACAACAGTTTTGTAAAATTCAGCTGGGAATCCATCTGGACCTAGACTTTTCTTTGATAGAGGACTTTGTTGCATTATTTATTTATTTATTTATTTATTTATTTATTTATTTATTTATTTATTTATTTATTTATTTATTGTTTTACTGGGAATTGAACCCAGGCATATTCTACCTCTGAGCTGCACTCCCAGCCCTATTTTTTTTATTTTGAAACAAGGTCTTGCTAAGTTGTGGAAGGCCTCACTAAGTTGCTAATGCTGGCTGCAAAACTGCAATCCTTCTGTCTCAGCCTCCCAAGTACTAGCCTCTCAAGCATGCACCAACATGACCAGCTCTTTATTGCACTTTCGATATCTTTGTTGCTATTTGCTAGGTTAGGATCTCTATATCCTCTTGATTTAATTTAGGTAGGTTGTATGTGTCTAGAAATTTGTCAGTTTCTTCTAGGTTTTCCAGTTTATTGGAGTATAAATTTTCAGAATAGTTTCTCATGATCCTCTGGATTTCCCCACTGTCTGTGCTGATGTTTCCTCTTTCATTTCTATTTTAGTAATTTGGTTTCTCTATGTCTTTTGGTTAGGTTGACTAATTTATCAATCTTGTTTATCTCTTCAAAAACAGCTTTTTGTTTTATTGACCATTCATATTGTTTTTGTGCTCTATTCCATTGATTTCTGCTCTGATTTTAATTAAATTATTTCCTGCCTTCTACTGGTTTTGGGAATCGCTTATTGTTGTCCATGGGCCTTGAGGTATATCGTTAGGTTGTTTATTTGGTGACTTTCTATTTTTCTGATGTGGAAACTTGATGCTGTAAATTGTCCTCTTAAAACTGCCTTCAAAGTGTCCTGTAGAGTTTTGGTATCTTGTGTCTCTATTTTCATTTGATTCTTGCAATTTTTTTATTTCTCCCCTGATGTCTTCTATGATCCAGTCTTCATGATATGAGACTAAAATGCACCAATAATAGTATATTAAAAATAAAAAAGAAATAAAAAGCAAAAAAACCCAGAAGTGTATCATTCAATTTCCATGTACTTATGAAATTCCTTTGGGTCTTTCTGATGTTGATTTCTTCTTTTATTGCATTATGAACTGAGAGAGGTCTGAAGAGGGAGGTGGGCAGAGGGAGACTTAGTGGGGGAAACACTTCAATTGACACCATGTTCAAAATATCAATACCAAGCTTAATATCATGTATGGGAAGGGGAGGGAATGGAATGGGATCTGGGGGAAGCTCACCAAGTGCTGTGTTCATGTATATCCCTATCACTCTGAACTTCGTTATGACATATAATTACAATGTGCCAATAAAATAATATGAAAATAAATTTTAAAATGGTTGAAATAGTAAATTTTAAAGGGGGGTGGTACTAAAGGTTGTACCCAGGGTCTTTCTACCTCCAAGCTTCACTCCTAGCCCTATTTTATTTTGAAACAGAGTCTCATTAAATTGCTGAGGCTGTCCTCAAACCTGAAATCTTCCTGTCTTAGCCTCCCAAGTACTGGGATTATAGGTGTGCACCACCATGCCTGACTTTTGGGGGGTACTGGAGATTTAACCAAGGGGCATTCTACTTCTGAGCTACATTCCCAGACCAAATTTATTTATCATTTTTAAACGGTCTCAGTAAATTACCGAGGGCTGGCCTTGAACCTGCAGTCCTCTTGTCTCAGCGTCCCAAATACTGGGAATATAGGCGTATGCCACTATGCCTTATTGCATTTTTTTAAACGTTTTATGCTGTGTGTCCTTGATTTTATATGAATGCACAGAATTTTTCAAAAGGAAGTGGAATTTTCATACATCACTGATGGGAACATAAAATGGTGTACCAGCTATGGAAAAAAAAAAGATGTGTCCATTTCTCAAAAATTTTTTAGATATAGACAATATTATTCTAAGGTTTATATTAAAAGACAGAGGCCCTACTACTTTGTCACTTTTACTATCACAACAGCTTATTCATTAATTGCTAATCAGTCTTGTATGAGACCTCTGACAGTGAACAGCTATAGCCCACTGGCTCAAACCAAGGTGAAGCTGATATGTTTATTGATCTTCCTGATGTCCAGAGTCACTGATCACTTTGGGACACTGACACTTTTGAAAGGAATCCTCCAACCTTCTGTGAGTGCCACAAAAAATAAAAATAAATAAATAAAAAGATTGCAAGGAGATTGAATGACCAATCACTTCATGAGCACAGTAGATTAGATAGATACTGGCTTCAAAGAAACAGTTAAAGTAGCTGTTTTACCTGAGACAAGGTAACATGGAGTATAAGATACCTAGGTTAAGTCCCCCTCAAAGGGCTATTTTGTGGCAGAGAAAATGACCCTATTCTCGGAGTCCCAAGACTAAGCAGAAGATAAAATCAGACCTCTTAGGTGCTTTGAAGATGAAGATATGGGCTTAGCACAAAGAAAGGCTAACTGGGCTGTACAACTATAATAATATGTGCTTCCTCTGGATAAACTGTCCTGTTGTTGGAAATATGCAGGGAAAAGCCATTGAATATTGCTCAGAAATGAGGGAATTCCCTTTCAATGTGCAGATTCTAATACCAAAATGTACTCATGACATAATGTTGCTACTGCTTTTTCCCACCAAACCTCTGGTCCCCTCCTTGGCATTTTGTTTTGCTGACTGAAGTCTTTTCTTCCTTAGTAATTGTGTTGGGAAGCCGGATAGAAATGAGTGGGCCAGGGCAAGATTGGGATGGATCTGAAGGGAAATTAAACAAACCCTCATGAAAGGAAATGTGGAGATTCCTCGCCTAGCTACAATTAAAGAACCAGAGAGATTATCAGAAGGCTAAATTTACTGCATACACACCTACCTCAGCTCACTCAAAGATAAACTCTGGCATTTATGATATCATTTGCATTGCACTTTAGACACCAAGATCCCCTGGGGGTTTCACTTAAGGAACCAATGGGAAAATTTCCAACATAATGAATTCTGCATAGGCACAGCACCACTGTGGTAGGAAAAAGGACAAGCAACTACCTCAAATATATATACATGGGGAAGGAGGCATCTAGGGGGAACATAAGGCTTTTTTTTTTTCAGTACTGGAGATAGAACCCAGGGGCATTCCACCTCTGTGCTACATCCCCAGCCCGATTTTTTATTCTTTATTTTGAAACATGGTCTCACTAAGTTGCAGAGTGCCTCACTAAATAACTAAGGCTGGTTTTGAACCTGCGATCCTCCTGTCTCAGCCTCCCAAGTACTGGGATTACAAGTGTGCGCCACCACACCTGACTGAACATAAGGCTTTTTAATGTGGAAAACTTGCTACTGCCATTTTCCATTCCCAGGAAACAGTCCACCCCCCCCCCGACCCAACAAGCAACAAGTCTTCTTTTTTATTTTTATTTTTTTGGTACTGGGGATGGAACCTAGGGGCTTTCTACCTCTGAGCTACACCCCCAATACTATTTTTATTTTGAAACAGGGTCTCTCTAAGTTGCTGAGGCTGGCCTCGAATCTGTGATTCTCCTGTCTCAGCCTTCCAAGTACTAGGATTACAGGCATGCACACCAGCACATCCCCTACCTCCACTGACATTTTGAAAGGGAAAGAGAAGGGCTCTCAGGTCTTGTAATCTGTGCTCTCTGTAGAATGGAGTCTATTTGCAGGAAAACTCAAACTATGATTGTTTTTTGTAGGATATGGAGACACAAAACCCTGACGTAGCCCCTGGCCTGATTTGGGAGATTGACATGGATACAGAATTACCACAGACATATAGGGTAGCTTTTAGTTTTGGCATTTTTGCACTGTGAAATATAATTGTTTCCATGTCTTTTTTCCCTAGTAAGCTGAGGTTTTTAATGGCAACATATCTTACTTTTCTCCTTGTTCTCCCTGTATCTGGACTTTATGTACAGTGGCTGCTTGATAGTTTCTCTAAAGTTTCTCAAACAGTATCAGATTGTGGTGTGGTTTCTAAATGTAATGCAGGGCTAGCTTTTCAACCTAGAGGGAAGCAGGATGCTGGTTCCCAGTTTCTTTTTGTGTGATATCTAAAATAGATAATGTGACTATTTCCAAAGGTATTTCCGTACCAATACTCTAATTTAAAAGTAACCAGGGAGATAACATGATACTCTCAAGAACTGAGCTTTTGACAAAGTTCCCAGGGCTGGCCACATTAATCTGATGGTGCCTTAGGGGTGAGAAGAGTAGGAGGCTCTCAGCATTTTCTTCTGGCTGAACCTGGTGGGTGAGTGAACTGGGGATCTGGGGAGCTCTTCATAAAAGATCAGGATCTGTATTAAGCTTTATAAACGCCGAGAGCACAATCCAGTATGGAAGCTTCACCTTCCCACACTAGTCCTCACTATAGAGAGTGGGACAAGTGGCATGCTGTTGGGCCCTAAATAATTGAAAAAGGACATCCAGAGAGGTTTTTTGTTCATATAAATGAAAGGAGCTTCAGCTCAGAATTAGGCAAGGCTGGGCTTCTCAGGCCCCTTGAAGGAGGGGTGGGAACTTCTATAGCTCAGGGACCTTACCTTGGCGCCCATTCCAGTGGCGGGCAGGGTATGTGAGGACATGCTGGGAACAGGAGCCTGGGCCTCTCCAGGCACCTGTCTAACTGTCAGTCAGTCCTTCCAGGACTTCCCCCGTGGGTGGGTGCCCCCCTCTTTTCACTAGGATCTCTCCCAGAATGGCACTGGTAAGATAACACGGTCTAGGAAGGGGGGGGTGGGGGTAG
This sequence comes from Graphiurus murinus, assembly GCA_004027655.1. NCBI lineage: Eukaryota > Metazoa > Chordata > Mammalia > Rodentia > Gliridae > Graphiurus > Graphiurus murinus. Next base: position 53,659 of record PVLC010002107.1, on the reverse strand, counting down.
CCTAAAATTAGCCCCCTGAACCAAGTCAGCCTAGGGGCCAACGCCTGCCTGGTTAACAGTAGGAACAGAGGGCCCCTGCCTGCTCCAGCCTAGGGCAGTAGGGGCTCCACCAGAAGGGCACTAGAGACCCACTCCTTCGCAGAGGGGCGGAGGCAGAGACCCCCGGTTCCACACGGCCTCAGGCCGAAGTCCCGTGAGTACCTAGAGCCTAGGACCCAACTCTGCCAGGTAGGAGTGAGCCTTGATGGGACCTGGGAGAGCTTGGGAGGTTGGCAGGGAAAATCTTTTAGAAGGAAAGAGGGTCACCATGCCAGCCGTCTGCCTTGTCTGTCCCAGGATGGTGTGCCTGCCTAGGCTCTTGGGTCTATACAGACCTACTTCTTGAGGGTATTTGTGGTTGTACACTACAAAGAGGGTAAAGGTTTGTCTTTGTGTCCTTGTATGGCGTTTGCAAATCGGCCTGTATGTGCCTGGTGCAGCATAGCAGGCTTAAAGGCATAAAGACTGCTCTTCAGGGCAGGAGGAGAAAGGTGAAATTTAAAAATAGTCTGCTAAGGCCTGAAACAGTGTGCTAGGTTCCAAGGAAACCAGTAGTTCTCCCATAGGAGATTTTAACCTGAATTCACAGACCCTCAAGAGGCCTTAGATAAAGAACAAAGGGTCCAGGATAAAAAACAAAGGAGAGTAATTTATCTTTTCCCCCCTAACCCCTAACTTCTAACTGGAATTTATCATTTCTCTCAAGGATGAATGCAGGCAGCAAATGGCTATAGCATTACCAGTTCCTGTAACTTGGTCACCAGAAGAAATCACAGACTTATCTTATTACAGTGTGCTAGAAATCTTGAAATGTCATTTACACACATTCCTACTTAGAAATTATTAGTAGATCTCGTTATTTAATATGTTAATAAAGAACATCTATTACTCTATCATGCAGTTTTAAAAATATTTTGGTAGCAGTATTTTAATATAATTGGTTTCCTTTAATCGTATGCATTTTTATGTACTAAAAATGTAGTGAAAGGGGTCCATAGAATTCACCAGGGCCAACATCACAAAAGAAGGTTTACACTCCTGCACTTTAAGGTTTAGGAAAGGGTTTCTTGGATAAGGCAGACACATTATAACTCTGATTAATAAACTGCAGCAAAGTGGTTATGTTCAACAATAGACTAGCCAGATTTTCTTTTCCATTCCTAATGCAGGCCCACTTTACCCCAGTGCTGTTATCAAGGCAGTCATGGCTCTATCTCTCCCCCCCGGAGGCTCCTTGCATGGCACACTCCGTGCTCTTTTCATCCCTCCTGACCCAAGCAAAGAAAGGAATCCCTACTAACTGTTGAAAGAAATGATTTACAAAGAAACCTTCCATTATCAAAGTCCTTGGAATTCAGCATGACAGTTGAAAACTGAGATCCTGGGAGCAACAATATAACTCTGCTTGAAGCAAGGGGGAGGAGTGTGTGTTTGTGGTTCATGTTGTAATAGAAAGACAAGGATGGGGAATAGGGAAACCTGGATTCTATTTCTGGCTCTGGTATTTTCTTGATATAAGGCACTTGGCAAATCCCTACTTTCTCCAGTCTTAGTTTCCACTATCCACAAAATAGGGATAGTATTACCTATTCCAGTAAATGAAATAACTTGGAAAAGCACAATATTATAGGCATATTCTGTGTTCTTGATAATGAGACAACTGACAATAACAGCCATGTGAGCTTAGGAAAGATCCTGCTTCCCTCCAAACCTTGGTTTCCCCATCTCTACATTGAAGAAATAAAATTAAGTTATCTACAAGTTGTATTCCATCTCTGAGATTATAGAAGATTAAGTAGAGAGCAGTAGTCATAGAAATTGAAGATCTAAGAAACTATTATCATCATAGAAAAATAAGTGATCAAGAGCTATGTTTAGGCACTATTCTAAGCAATTACTATATATTAACTCATTCAATTCTAACAACACTCCAAACAGGTATTACTATTTATTATCCTTTATTTTACTTTATTTTTGGTACTGGGGATTGAATCCAGGGCCCTCTGAGCTACACTTCTAGCCACTTTTTATTATTTTTAAATTTTGAAACAGAGTCTCACTAGATTGCTGAGGATCTCACTACATTGATGAGTCTGTGATTCTCCTATCTAAGTCTCCCAAGTATTGGGATTACAGGCATACACCACCATACAGGATTTCACCTCTCTTTAGAGATGAAGAAATTCACACAGAGAGTAGGGCCTCTCCATGTGCATTGGGAGCAAAACATATAACAATCACAGTACAGTGTGATGCCTGTCATAGTGCTATAAGAGCACAGACTCTGAAGGAAATAACTTAGCAAAAGGAAATCTCACTGGGCGTGGTGGCACACACTTGTAATCCCAGCATTTGGGACGCCGAGACTGGAGAATCCGGGTTCTCGGCCAGCCTCAGCTGCTTAGTGAGGCCCTCCACAACTTAGTGAGACCCTGTTTCAAGATAAAGAATAAATAATAGGTCTGGGGCTGTAGCTCGGAGGTAGAATGCCCCTAGGTTCCATCCCCAGTACCTAAAAAAAAAAAAAAAAAAAAAAAAGAAGCACAATGTACATGAAGAACCATCATTTTCTTTTTCTTCCCTTATTATTGAATTTCAGAGTGTAAGTAGAAGAGTAGTAGGGAGTGAATCAAGAGAGGTTAGCTAGGTTTTGTGAGTTTAGTTGAGCTGTAGTATGAAAGAAAGGGGAATCATTAAGGGATTTAAAACAGAGGATTGGTACAGGCCAGATTTGTATTTTAAAATAGGAAACATAAGGGACTTTAAATAATGCAAAGATAGATCCATAGGGTAGTTGAAGGGGGTTAGGGTTGAGAGTTAGGGAGGGCTGGGAAAGGAAACAGTTTAAATAATACTATGGCAATATGTGAATGTATTATTACCAATCTAACTAACTCCTGTGGGGAGGAAGAAAGGGAGGGATAGGCAAAGAACTGTGAAATAGGCAAAGAACTGTGTGTATGTAGGTTTTTAACACATGGAACCTCACTGTGATATATAATTACAAAGCACCAATAAATTATGAAAAATATCATTTTAGTCATGTTGTAGAGAAAATATCAAAATGGGAAACTACCTAGGAAACTGCTGTAAATGTTGAGGCAAAAGATGGTAGGTATTTTTCATTGGCAATGGATATGCCCTGAGGGGTTAGATGGCCTGGAGGGATCTCTAGAAGGTAAAATAAACTAGGCTTGATGGGATTGTTATTGGAGTTGGATGAAGAGGTAAGAAGACTGAGATGGGTCTTGGGCTTTTTATTTGGTTGACCAACTAGATGGTGAGGAACTGACATGTGAATAAAGTTTGGTGGTGGGGATAGTGCTGCTAGTGTGATACTTATGACCTTGAGGTGCCCGTAGAAACCCAGTGGATATGTGCCTGGAGTTGAAGAAATAGCTGGGAGTCTTGGAGTGATAGACTTGAAATCATCAGAACAAATGTGAGATAAGCTGGGTGTGGAGGCACACATCTCTAGGATCGCAGATTCGAGGCCAGCCTTAATAATTTAGTAAGACCCTGTTTCAAAATAAAAACATAAAAATGACTGGAGGTATAGCTCAGAGGTAGAATGTCCCCGGGATCCAATTCCCAGATAAAAAAGGAAGGAAGGAAGGAAGGAAGGAAGGAAGGAAGGAAGGAAGGAAGGAAGGAAGGAAGGAAGGAAGGAAAAGATGACAGCTTTAGCTCTGGGATTAAAGAGAAGAGGAGGATGGCCAGGAAGTTGAGGGAGAGGTTTGTGGGAAGGAGTGGTCAGTAGGGACAGATGTTCTAGACAAGCCAGGTAAGGAAAGATGTGGGAATTAGACCCAGCCACAAAGTGACATTTTTAAGAACCTTCTTGGTGTATGAATGAGGGTGGGTGGAGCCAAACTGTAAAGGGTAAAGAAATGAATGGGAGGTAGAGAAGTAGACAATAGAAATCTGTTTGGGTACCTTTGGTAAAGAAGGGAGAGATAAGAGAGAAAGGTAGCCAAAGAAGTGAGATTAAGTCTGGCATGGTGACACACACCTGTAATCCCTGTATTTGGGAGGCTGAGACACAAGGATCACAGGTTCAAGGATAGCCTCAGCAATGTAATGAGACTCTCAGCAAACTACCAACACCCTGTTTCAAAACAAAACAAAACAAAACAGAAAATATTTAAAAAGGGATGGGAGTGTAGTTTGAAGGTAGAATGCCCCTGAGCTCAATCCCCAGTACTAATCAACCAATCAATTAATTAATTAAATGAGATTAAAGGACTGTAGAAGCTGGGTGTAGTGGCACATATCTATAATCCCAGTGCTCGAAAGGATGAGATAGGAGGATCACAGGTTTGAGGGCAGCCTCAGCAAGTTAGCAAGACCCTGATTAAAAATTTAAAAAATAAGAAGGTCTAGAGTATAGCTCAGAAGTAGAATGGCTCTGGTTTCAATCTTCAGTACAAAACAAAACAAAAAACAATAGAAGTTTTTTGGTTTGTTTCCACTGTGAGGAGGTTGAAGGTACAGAGAAAAGGTCACTTTTGAAGATCTAATATAAGGGCAGTTCTCTTTCTCCTTATAGCCCCATGAAGCATGGACTAGCATTTCTGTCTTATAGATGAGGAAACTGAGTCACAAAGAAAGGAAGCAACATTCTCAATGTTACTTGCTAGAAACTGGAGGTGCTGAGCTGCAAACTTAGGTGTTCCTGATTTCCAAAGTCCTATTCCCATTTTACCCCAAGAATGAACACATAAGACCATATCTGTACTGATGTTGGCAGTTGGGGAGGGGCCTAAAGTTGAGGGTGACCCCACCCACCTCACAATTTCCAATGAGGTAGGTACCTGATGTCCCCAGCTAACAAAGAGGGGTGGGGGGTGGGCAGTGAATAAAAACAAGTGTGAAGCCCTGAGACCTCGGCTGCAGGGTATGGGAGAGTAGGGAAAGTCAAGCTCTGAGAAACCTACCCCTCATCCTGATGAAATTACACACTGAGGTGAGTGACCTTACATTTTGGAGAACTAGAAACAGGACTGGTCAGGTCAAGGGTTAAACTGAGTCAGTCAGTGGGTCATAGGTGATTTGTGGGGCCTGAGGATTACAGGGAGAGAAGAGGTAGGGGTTGAGTCAAGGCTCTAGGCTGGATTGGGCAGAGAGAGGATGGGGAAAGGCTTGAGTCAGAAGGACCGGGAAGCTGTGGGTTTTGAAAAGGAGTTGACAAAGGAACTCCTGGCTTGGAACAGCTCTGGGGGAGAAACGAGGTACAGCAGAGGAGAGCTCTCTCTGGAAACCTCAACTCTTTATCGCCACCTGTTTGCCTTCATATTACTTGAAGTATGTTCTTAATGCCACCTCTTCATTTAATCAACACTCATTTCCTAAGTACCTCTGTTCCTGAAGCATGGGGCCTGAGTCTGAGAGAAGGTAACAGAAAACACACAAGAGCGATATTTCGTTAGATATGAGGAGTGGTGAAGAAGTTGAACTTCATCTAGAAGTCTGAGAGGTGGAGTTCAGGAATGACAACTTGATACCACAAAACACTGTTCTATTGGCCTAGTGACTGCCAGGCTCAGGCCACTTCATTAATCCACACATTGTGAACTGAGGAAGAGGCATCTACCAAACCCTCAGCGGTGATGTAGGCCCTCCTGGGGTTAGAGAAACACAAGATGGAGACAGAGTCCTTGCTCTGGAATTCATACATTAGTGGAGTGCAGATACATGGGAATGTGTACACCAGCTCGTGGCTGGAGTCTAGTTGTAATCTTTTGGGACCCCTGAGAAGGAGGTCAGGGAAGGCTTCCTAGAAGTAGGAGTCTGAAGGGGCAGTGACATCAAGTTGTGAAGTGGAGCCTGGCCTGTTTTAACAACTATGTGTTGGGCCTGAAATAAGACATAAGGAGGAGGAGTGAGAAGCAGGAGACCCACTGATGAGTAGCCTGATGGTGAAGGGCAGAGGGCAAGAGGCTCCAGTGAAGGCTGGAATTCTGGGCTTTTGATAGGAATCTTTGGTCTCTCCTCTTTTTTTTTTTTTTTTTGTCATCCACAGATCTGGCATATCCTCCTCCTCATAATGAGAATAGACCTCTTCCAGTCAGCCAAGATGAATCTCATGGACATCACCAAGATCTTCTCCCTCCTGCAGCCCGAAAAAGAGGAGGAGGACACCGACATGGGGGAGAAGCAGGCTCTCAATCAAGCAGTGTATGACAACGACTCCCATACCTTGGACCAGCTTCTCCACCAGGAGCGTTACAAACGTTTCATCAACAGCAGAAGTGGCTGGGGTGTTCCAGGAACGCCCTTGCGCTTGGCCGCTTCCTATGGCCACTTGAGCTGTCTGCAAGTCCTCCTGGCACATGGTGCTGACGTCGATAGCTTGGACGTCAAGGCACAGACACCACTTTTCACTGCCGTCAGTCACGGCCATCTGGACTGTGTGCGTGTGCTTTTAGAAGCTGGTGCCTGTCCTGGTGGTAGTATCTACAACAATTGCTCTCCCGTGCTCACTGCTGCCCGTGATGGCGCCGTCGCCATCCTGCAGGAGCTCTTGGGCCATGGTGCAGAGGCCAATGTCAAGGCTAAGCTACCAGTGTGGGCATCGAACATAGCTTCATGTTCTGGCCCTCTCTATTTGGCTGCAGTCTATGGGCACCTTGACTGTTTCCGCCTGCTTTTGCTGCATGGGGCAGATCCCAATTACAACTGCACTGACCAGGGCCTTCTGGCTCGTGTTCCACGTCCCCGCACCCTCCTTGAAATCTGCCTCCACCATAATTGTGAGCCAGAGTACATCCAGCTATTAATTGATTTTGGTGCTAACATCTACCTTCCATCTATCCCCCTGGACATGATCTCTCAAGATAATAAAGGTGTTGCGTTGCTGCTACAGGCCCGAGGTGAGTGTTGAGCAAGCTAGCTCCATAGGCCTCCTGGCTTATAGGTCACAGAAACCCAAATCACTGTTCAATCCATTCCTCTGGGATGAACTGGACAAAATGTCATCTTCCTCACTCTCCTGGGGCCCTGGTAGAGAAAAGGTTACAGATTCCACATTAGGGAAAGGGTCACTAAGATGAAGTGGGGGGAACACTTACTCAGTTTCTGGTCATGGTACTGCAATGAGTGTTTTGTGGCCTTGAACATGCCCTCTTAAGGCCTTGTGCATCCCATTCAGGACCATGTATTGAGGGTAGGGTAAGGACATTTCTTAGAAGGGAGAAGGTTTTAGGGCTGTAGTAGGCAGGGCTGGGTGAAGTAGCCTGTGTAGGTGATTACACTGAGAATGACTGCTCATGACTTGTTTCTTCTTCTGTAGCCACTCCACGATCACTCCTATCCCAGGCTCGTTTAGTTATCTGCAGAGCCCTGTGCCAGGCCAGCCGTCCACAAGCCATCGACCAGCTGGATATTCCCCCCGTGTTGATTAGCTACCTCAAACACCAACTGTAACCCTGCAGTGTGCCCAGGAATCCACGATGTCTCCAAAAACCACCTGAGGACCAGGTAGCTGGAGGGCACCACAGCTCCACTCACTCGACTGGAGCTGCTCTTCTATATTATCCTCCATCATAAAGTTTGAAAATAAATAAGTCCTGGTGGCTATTGTGTCTGATGTGTATGTGTGTGGGAAAGGGATCTGATTAGCCATGGGGCATGATGGTACTGGTCTGGCATTCACCAGGCACAGGGCACTGAAAAAGCAAAAGAGTTATGATGTGAAACAATAATGCACCATAAAAGCACATTTAAAAAAAAGCAAAAGAAAAAACTATCCCAATGGCTGTTCCTTCCCAAGCAAAGTCCTATATGGAGTTCGCAGCTATACTGCTCTGGATCCAAGGCCCTAAAGAATCTAGATGGGTGGAAGGATAGTATCAGCTTGCCCAATCCTACACCTCCTTCACTTTCTGGCTACTACAAGGTACCTTTTCAGTGGTTGTTCCTCTATCTCTCATTACTTTGACTCAAATGACCAAGGAGCTGCCCATTCACTTATTTTCAATTATAGACTACATTCCACTAGTTCACTTCATAGTCAAGATCAACTGGGAAAACAAAAACAACCAAATATATACAACAAATATATATGTGGGGCGTGTGTGTGTGTGTGTGTGTGTGTGTGTGTGTGTGTGTGTGTGTGGTGCTGGGGATTGAACCCAAAGGCATTCTACCTCTGAGCTACACCCACCCAGCCCTATTTTATTTTTTATTTGGATACAGAGTCTCACTAAGTTGCTGACAGACTTACTAAGTTGCCGAGGTTGGCTTCAAACCTGCGATCCTCCTGTCTCAGTCTCCCAAGTACTAGGATTACAAGCATGTCTCACCATGCCTGGCTACAACCAAACATTTATGACAGAAAATTTAATTCAGGAAACAAATTGGTTACACAAGTGATAGAATGAGAATATGAACAGGACAAAAAGGTTACCTGGAGATTATTGGCAACAGGGAGACAACACCACCTGCAGGCTGAAGGGGTAAGGGAAGAGGCATTTCCAGGCTCCAGGGACAAAGGTCACCTGGTGGAAAGTGGAATCACAGGAGTGACCATGAAAGTTAGACCCACAGATAAGATATGTTGCCCAAAACAAAAGAAAGGAAGAGAAATACCTGTTTCTTTCCCTCATTCCTGCTCTCTAATGTCTCCCACTTTGGGGGACCTGGAAGTCAACTAATTAAGAGCCTACAGAATTCCCCCATTGTGATATAGGGCAGAGCAGGAAGAAGTAAAGAATGGATGAACAGTGGGAGGAGGTGGTGGGACCTGAGCCAGGCGATGGAATCACACAGAAGAATTGGAAGTATATTGACCACAGAAACCATAAAGGAAAGCCAGGTGCATGCTTGTAACCCCAATACCTGGGAGGCTAAGACAGGAGGATCAGAGGTTCCAGGCAAGCCTCAGCAACTTAGGGAGACCCTCAGCAGCTTAGGAAGACCTCATTTCAAAATAAAAATGAAAAGGACCAGGGGTCAGAAGTAGAGCTCCCCTGGGTTCCATCTCTAGTATCACCCCTCCAAAGAAAACCACAAAGGACACATGGCAGACCTGCCACCTGAGGCAAAGAAGGCAGAGGCTAAGTACCCTGACTTCTCCATCTTTCTTTTCTTTCCATCAGTGAACCAAGCCAGAAGCTAATTGACTTGAGAGCCTCAGAAATGCAGCCTTATGGGGCTCAGACCCCCTTTTGATGTGGAGAAGAGCAGGGCAAGAAGTTAAACAGGCCCTGGACCAGCACATGTGCCCACTCAAATATATGCATGTTTGCTTGCTAAATCTTCATCCTTCCACAATACCTTCTAGCATTTCCCCTGTATGACTGTGGGTGGGGATGTGCATGAGCAGTGAAGGCACACAAGATGAGGGTGGACAAGGAAAGCCCAGATAATCTGTACCTAGAAAGCACTGTAGATGTTTAGAACTCTTCCTGGAAACTGTCTTGACAACCCCCTACATCACTTGGAAGGGAGACAACTAATTTGTCTCTCCCCTCTCCCATCTCCCACCCTTTTCTGAGCTACTAGTGCCTGAGAGACTTTAAGAAGGAAGGAAAGAAAACTGGACATCTCCCTGCTCCTGCCCCACTAAACTTCCAGATTTTCATTCTTAGGCACTTTGGAGAGTCTTGTTTATCTCCAAGGAGCATGAAAGCTGAAGGACTGTCAGCACAGACAAATAATCTGGCAGCATAAACTTAACCAGTCTCTTGTGAGGAGAGAGCAATTTCTTTTTTTTTTTTTTCTCTTCTCATACTCCTCGTCTTTTTTTTTTAATTTTTATTCAACCCAGGGCCATTCTACCTCCAAGCTACACCAGCCCTTTTTATCTTTATTTTTAGAATTTTGAAACAGAGTCTCAATAAGTTGCTCAGGGTCTCACTAAGTTGTCAAGGCTGGCCTCAAACCTGAATTCTTCCTATCTCAGTCTCCCAAGAACTGGGATTACAGGCATGCACCATGATTCCTGGCTTAGAGTAATTTATTTCTTAGAATTTATTTGCACACTCATCACTTCGTTTATTTTTTAAAAAGCTCTATTATGTAGGTAGAACAGTTTTTAAACATGCATGTAGCAGCCCCCCTAGGAACTGGGGTAGGCTAAAGGAGCCAGGGTAAACGGATGCGGTTATGGGACAACTAGAGCTCTCCCTTTCCCTGACTAGGACCCAATAAGGCACAGACTTTACTCTTTTTTGGTGTTGGGGATTGAACCCAGGGGAGTTCTACCTCCAAGCTAAACTCAAGCCCTTTTTAGTTTTTATTTATTATTTATTTATTTATTTTGCAATACTGGGGATTGAACTCAGGGGCATTCTTCCTCCAAGCTATACCCCCAGCCCTATTTTTTATTCTTTATTTTGAAACAGGGTCTCACTAAGTTGCGGAGTGCCTCAGTAAGCAGCTGAGGCTGGCTGCGAACCCGGATCCTCCGGTCTCAGCCTCCCAAATGCTGGGATTACAAGCATGAGTCACCACACCTGGCTTCTAGTTTTTATTTTTTAAAATAATTTTTTTTTTTTTTGCGGTACTGGGGATTGAACCCAGGGGCATTCTACCTCTGAGCTACACTCCCAGTCCTATTTTTTATTCTTTATTTTGAAACAGAGTCTCACTAAGTTGTGGAGGGCCTCACTAGGTAGCTGAGGCTGGCCGCGAACCCGGATCCTCTGGGCTCAGCCTCCCAAGTACTGGGATTACAAGCGTGCACCACAATGCCCGGCTTATTCTCGCTAAATTGCTGAGGGCCTCACTAAGTTGCTGAGGCTGTCCTTGAACCTGTGATCCTCCTGTCTCAGCCTCCCAAGAACTGGCATTACAGGCATGTGCCTGGCTCAGAGACTTTAATTTTGGTGTTTATTTCCAAACTATGGTGCTTCATTTTTTCCCCCAACCTTGAGGAATCCCTGCACCTCTGTGGTCAAGTCAACATCCATCTGCTTCATCTTGGTTTGGGCTGTAGGGGCATTCTACCTTCTACAGGCACAACAGAACATTAGCTTCTGGCCACTAGACTGCATGCTCATGCTACCTCCTACTTTGTTAGTCTCTAAGTAGGTTTCTTCTTTCCAGTAGAAAGCAAGAACTGGGATGCTGGCACCATCTAGTCCCATGACCCCTTCAGTGCCCTGGCCTGTAGTTCTTTTGCCTCCTTGATTTTCACACCACCATTCTCTATTTTAGCACATTGGAACCCACCTGGAAAAGCAGGTCCCCCTTTCTTATCCAGAATTGTCTGCTTTTCCAGAAGTTATATTGCAGGAACTTTATGGTCTGGCCCCACAGAATTTCCCACTCTTTCACTCAACAAATATATACACACACACACACACACACACACACACACACACACACACACACATACATACATAAAATTTGTGGTGGTACTGGGGACTGAACCCAGAAGTGTTCTATCTCTAAGCTACACCCCCAGCTCTATTTTACTTTTTATTTTGAAACAAGATCTCACTAAATTGCTGAGGGTCTCAATAAGTTGCCAAGGCTGGTCTTGAATCTGCAGTCCTCCTGTCTCAGCCTCCCAAGTACTGGGATTACAAGTATGCACTACTACAACCTAACAAATATTTATTGAGTACCTACTTCTGTGACCCGTAGATTCTCTCCATTTCCCCCCTTCCTTCTTCTTGCTTGTCCTTCTTTTCTTTTTAATTGCATTTAAAAATTTAAAATTTATTTTAACTGATATATAAAATATTAAAGATGTCAGATATGGTGGCACACGCCTGTAGTCCCAGTACTTGTGAGGCTGAGACAGGAGAATCACAAGTTCAAAGCCAGCCTCAGCAATTCAGTGAGGCTCACATCAACTTAGCGAGACCCTGTTTCCAAATAAAAAATAAAATAGAGCCAGGCATGGTGGTGCATGCTTGTAATCCCAGTACTTGGCAGGCTGAGACAGGAGGTTCACAGCCAGCCTCGGCAACTTGTGAGGTATTCCACAACTTACTGAAATAGGAACAAAATAGAGCTGGGGGTGTAGCTCAAAAGTAGAACACCCCTGGGTTCAAACCCCAGTATCCCCAAAAATAAATAAATAAAATTAGGGCTGGGGGTGTAGCTTAGAAGTAGAATGCTTCCGAATTCAATCCCCAATATCACAAAAAATATATAAGAAAGTAAATTTCAAATGTCTTATCATAAAAATGATAGGTGAAATGATGAATATGTTAACTAATTTGAGTTAATCCTGCCATATTTTATGCATGTATTGAAATATTACATTGTACATCATAAATATATGCAAATATGATCTGTCAATCAAAAATAATATTAATAATATGTTTTTAAAAAGAAACCTAAAGAGCTACTTCCCATGAGCACTTACTATGTGTTAGGCAGAGTGTTAAGTAGCCACTTTACATGGATTAACTCACTTAATTCAGTAGTCTTGCCTTACTCATGTCTGTTTTACAGATGAGGAAACAGAGGTGCAGTAAGGTTACCTAACTTGTTCAAGGTAATATCGCTAGGAAGCAGAATCTCCCAAAACTACAGAGTGAGGTGGCTGTATATTCCTAGGCACCAGCCCACATGGGCCTTTACCAACTAATCATTTTCTTTTTTCTTTCTTTTTTTTTTTGTGGTACTGGGGATTGAACTCAGGGGCATTCTACCTCCGAGCTATACCCCCAGCCCTATTTTTTATTCTTTATTTTGAAACCGAGTCTCACTAAGTTGCGGAGTGCCTCACTAGGTAGCTGAGGCTGGCCGCGAACCCGGATCCTCCGGTCTCAGCCTCCCGAATGCTGGGATTACAAGCGTGCGCCGCCACCACACCCGGCCAACTAATCATTTTCTACAGCAGCTATATTAAACTTTGTCCAATATCAACAAACTTCCTCAAAACTTCCCCCACAAGTGCCCTTCCTCTCACTATCAACTGGGGACTTTGCCTCCTACGTCTCAGAGCAGCTAGGATTATTAAGTGTGACATCTTCAACCTTCCATAAGCAACAACAATGCCAATAACAACAACAACAACAAAACTTTACTGAATCCACCCATCCTTCCCTCTTACTTGGTTCCTCCTCCTAGCCAAGGCTATTTCATCTGGATTCCATCCCCTATCCTTATCTGTAGATCCCAACCCATCAATTATCCTGTCCCGTGTGTCTTCTACTTGATTGATTTTTTCCTCACAGCATATAAACAAGCTCACATCCTTTCATCTTGTAAAAACAAACCTGAACCCCAGGGCCTCTTCTAGCCACCACCTCCTTGCATTCGTACTTCTAGACGAAGGAGGCTGCATACATTCTCCCTTTCCTCAGAGACAATTCTCTTGTTCCCCACTGCTCCAAACTGGCATTGCCCACATCACCAGTGAATTGCTAGAGCCATATCCAATGATTTATTTTCTACTTTTACCTAACTGGACCTTCAGGCAGTATCTGACACAAACATGCTTGGCAACCTCATTTTTTAAAATACCCCAGTGTCTTCCTGGGCTTCTGGGAGCAATGGCTCTACTGTCTCTGATCTCTCTCTGTCAATTCTCTACTTTCAGGGCTTTGAGGGCTCCCATTACTTACTCCTTTCCTTCACGCCATTTAATTAAGTTGCCATCATAAAATCCAGCCAGTTCTAACTTGCAAATACATCCAGAATCTAAATAGTTCTCACCAAATACCTCTTGCCACCTGATTGCCTCTACCCTGATCCGAGCCACCATCACCTCTCACCTGGATCATTACTGCAGCCTTCTTCTACTGGTCGCCCTGCTTCTTCTCTTGTAATTGCAGCTCCCTAGACATTTCACTAAGACCATGAAACTCTTCAGTTCTAAATTGTATAAAGTCTAAAGTATTTAAAATGATTCACAAAGCCATATACAATCGGTTTCCGAGTTCTCTCTGACCCCCTCTCCTGCCTTCCTCCTCACTCCCTCTGCCTCAGCTGCTGTGACTCTCTTGTTTCTCTCACATTACAGCACATTACCACCTCAGGGCCTTTGAACTTCCTGTTCCCTCTGTCTGGAATGCTCTTCTGGCAGATATCCTCATAGTTCCCTCATTCCTCCAGGCCTTAGGATGAGTGTCGCCTTCTCAGTGAGGCCCACCTCAAATTCCCTGTTTAAAATAGCAGCCCTCGCAGTAGCACTCCCTGCATCCCTTTCCCACTCTATCTTTCTCTATAATATATCACCATCTGACATAATGTAAATTTTACATATGTATTTTTTCACTATTTGCTGGCTCATGTAGAGTTTCCATTATCATGATGGAAAATACATAATGAAAAATGATAAAAATAGATAAATAACAATAAGAGCCAGGTGTGGTGGCACACACCTGTAATCCCAGTATTTAGGAGGCTGAGACAGGAGGATCACAGGTTCAAGGCCAGCCTCAGAAACATAGCAAGACTCTCAGCAATCTACCAAGACCCTGTTTTCCAACAAAAAATAAAAAAGGGCTGGGGGTATATCTTAGAAGTAGAATCCCCTGGGTTCAATCTCCAGCACCACACACAGAAAAATTAAATAATAATAAGACAGATGTGGTGGTACATGTCTGTAATCTCAGTACTTGGGGGGCTAAGACAGGGGAATCTCAGATTTGAAGACAGCATGAGGTAACTTAGCAAGAATCCTGTTTCAAAATAAAAATATAAGCCAGGTGTGGTAGCACACGCCTGTAATCCCAGTAATTAGGAGGCTGAGACAGGACGATCTCAGGTTCAAGGCCAGCCTCAACAATGTAGTGAGGCCCTTCACAACTTAGTGAGACCCTGTTTCAAAGTAAAAAAAATAAAATAGGGCTGGGGTGTAGCTCAGAGCTAGAATGTCCCTGGGTTCAATTCCTAGTACCAAATAAATAAATAAATAAATAAATAAATAAATAAATAAATAAATAAAGGGCTGGAGTATATAACTCAGAGGTAACTAGGTTCAGTCCCCTAGGTTCAATCCCAGTGCCACATATAAAATAAGAAATTTTATGCCAGAAGGTGGTAAATGCTATGGATAGGATAAAAGGTCAATTAAAGGACTGGAGAGTGAGGAGTTAGGAATAGGGATTGTTAGTTTATGTATCAACTGTCCAAGGAAGGTCTCATTATTAGTGACATTCTAGCAAACACATGAAGGAAGTGAGGAGAACACCATATCCATATGCAGAGGAAAAGCATTGTAGGCAGAAGGAACAGCAAGTACTCAGGTCCTAATGTCGGATTTATGACATGTCAACTCAGAATATCCTAAACAGAATTATTTTTGTTTTCTTTCTTTTTTTTTTGCGGTACTGGGGATTGAACTCAGGGGCATTCTACCTCCGAGCTATACCCCCAGCCCTATTTTTTATTCCTTATTTTGAAACCGAGTCTCACTAAGTTGCGGAGTGCCTCACTGGGTAGCTGAGGCTGGCCGCAAACCCAGATCCTCCGGTCTCAGCCTCCCGAATGCTGGGATTACAAGCGTGCGCCACCACGCCTGGCTCTAAACAGAATTATTATGTTTTTCTAATCTTGTTCCTATATTTCTCAGTTCCATGGATAGCAACATCACCCAACAGTTCCTTGCCCAAGTTGGAAACTGCAGGGTGTTGCCTGAAAAGTTGTGTTTCTCATCTACAAGACCAGTTTCCCTTGAAGACAGAAGTTGTGTGTAGTTCACCATTCTGGATAAAGAACGTGCCACTTGACACAAGACCTGGCACAGAGAAGGTGGTCAGTGAGTAACAGCATCACACTTTATTGATGGATGCTGGTGCCTAAGTTTGATATTAGACTTGAAAATGTATCACTTGACAATATTCAACAAACACACACCCAGCACTAAGTTTGTGCTAAGCTCTCTATTGGGTGCTGAGAATATAAAGAGTCTCTTCCCTGGGAAACTCAGTGTGGTTATGCACAATCAAAAGGAATCTAAGGCTGAGCATGGTGGCGCACACCTGTAATCCCAGTATTTGAGAGGCTGAGACAGGAGGACCGTCAGTTCAAGGCCAGCCTCAGCAACTTAGGGAGGCCCTCAGCAACTCAGAGATCCTTTTTCAAGATAAAAATAAAATAGGGCTGGGTATGTAGCTCAATGGTAGAATGCTCCTGGTGCAATCCCCAGTCTCTCTCTCTCTCTCACACACACACACACACACACACACACACACACACACACACACAAAGTAATCCATGCATAAGAGTTGCAGACTCATTTATGCTTCATTTCAAAGTGATTACAAAGTCATATTATAAGTTCCATAACTTTGATGATCTACACATTGGCTAATAATTACAACTTAATAAGTAATAACTTAAAATTAGCAGCAGCAACCAATATTTAATGAGAGCTTTGCCACTTTATGTGGAATACTCACTCTTACCACAACTCTGTGACATGTGACATGGGGGCAGTGTAGCCACGACACTGTACTCTTTCCATAGGATGAACTTAGCTTAACAGGAATCCTTCCCCCACTTTTACTACTTCATTCACCCATTATGGTCATCCTATATGGAACTTTTCTCTGATGCCCCTTCCCACACTGGCAGAAGAAATCGCTTAATCCGTGATGTTCTAGAGCATACCTTTGTTGGATCTCTGGTTCAGTGTTCAGCCCCTCTCAGTACTCTATCCCCAGGTTCCTCAAGAAGGTTACCACTGTATTCTCTTCTCCTAATGCCTATCACCAGGCCTGGCATAGAGAGGGTGTCCATGGAATACTTGGTGAAGAAAAGAATAAGCATTGTAATCATGTGGCCCAGTCAATCTAATTGAGTTTGTGGAGTTACCTTCACACAGCTCACACATCTGTCTTCATTAGCTTTTTCCTGCAGATGTAAGATTCTAGGTAGCAAGAGGATTAGTTATATGTCCCGGTGAACAAACTTTAGACAATAAAGAATTCCTGCTCCCCTCTATAAGCCCTTATCCTGACCAAATAAGTTGATTGTGTGTCAATCAGCATGTGGGATATGGCCTTTGGAGGATCCTGCTGAAAGGAGGGATTTTGAGGTACATGTTTATATGCACTTTTTGTCTTTCCATATACCCATCCCTGGGGAAGTATGGGCCATACAATTAAGGAGTTATAGCACCTACTTCCCCCTTAGCATGTGTGGATGTGTGGCTATTCCAATATAACACACATACACATAATCTCCCAAGACAGGAATACCAGGACCACAAAGAAGGGTCTAGTTAGGAGGCTTCTTTAGCATTTCAAAACTACTTTTATTTTTCCCCAAGTCCTATTTCTTTTGGACTCAGCCCAATGTCTGTCTGCTATGGCAGAATGTTTGGTAGCTCAGGAAAAAGGTATGGAAGACTAGCTCCTGTGACAAGAGCAGCATGACAATGCCCAGGGTTATTCTAGCCCACCACCTATCTCCTCTGCACACCTCCTCTTTCCCAGTTCGCACAGCTAAGACTACCTTGGCCCTTTGCTTCCCTGGACTCTGGATTTGCAAACTGTTTTTTTCTAAATTATAGTCTTGGCCTAATTCAGAGATCATGTTCTGGGTGAAACGTGAACAGCAGGCAAGTGACTGGAGGCACAAGGTAGTGTAGAAGCCTATAATGGAGGTGTTGGAAAAGGATATATCCAGATCAGGCTCAACAAATGAGAATCAGGATTTTGCAGAGCAGAAAAGCACAGCTCCTGAGATTAGGGAAAAGGGATTTAGCAAACAAGGTTGCATGTTGAGCCAGCAGCAGCTCCCTATTCCCTACTGTTTATTTAGACCTGGGACTAGGATAGTGGTCTGACATCCAATGCTGATTTTTTTTGTTGGAGATGTGTAGAATGTCATAAAGGTCATGGAACATCATGGAATATTCTATAAAGAATTGAGTTGACCTGATGGAGCTTACCCCCTTCTTGTGGAGAGGGCATGATAGACATGACAAATAAAATGGCTAAGGTCTCACAGCAAGTCTGAGGCAGAGCTGAAACCAGATCCCAGCCCTAGCAGCCATGTCCATTCCCGAGTTCCACACATGCAAAGGCAGCAGTCCACCTCTTATCAGTTCAGCAGCTGGATCTTTTCAAGGCAGACAGAAACCGGGAGAGCAGCAGAGAATATTCCTGCAATGAAAAAAATGGCTTGCATTGTTCTCTAATCCTTCCCCCTCTCTCAACCTTAATCCATTTCCCCCTCCCCTTCTAGACATTCACAGAGTTTTAGGGCTGGGCCTGGTGGATATTCTTGAGTTAGTGGTAGAACTGGATTCTTTGTTGCCTCAGCTCACCTGGCCCTGGCAGCCACTAATGCCACTTAATGTCTTCGGGCTAGAGACCCAAGCTCGGCTGGCCCAGTGCCACATCCCAGACACAGCAGCGGGCAAGGCCAGTACAGGCCTTCTCACATTGTCCTCAGCCTGACCTCCAGTTAGGGCCCAACAAGATTTTTCTCTCAATACCCAGACATTTCAGGAAAAAGGATCTACAATAAAGTCAGACTCACAATTAAAGGGGGCGCTCTAGAAACCTTGGGGATCTCCAATAAGTTCCCTGGCAGGCGGGGAATTCAGGTGAGAGTCAAACTATGGAAACAGGTATTTGCCCCAGAGTAGAAAAGTGAAAGCAGCCCTGGAGGATGAGATCGGGGCTCTGGATTCCAAATCTGTCCCGTTGCTGGCAGGCTGGGTAACCTTGGAGAAGCGCCTTTCCTTCTCTGAACAGCAGTGGGCATGTTGGTAACGGGTGGAAGTCGGTCTCTATGGTGCAGTCCCCAGGGCCCTGGTATGTTGGAAAAGCAGATGAAGCTGGGTTGCGGGAGCTGCAGCTGGCATTCCTGGCAGGTGAGTCCCTCCCTCCTGTGTGTCCTGGGAAGCACAAACCGCGGTTCCTGTGTCTACACATAAGGATGGGCCAGCTAAGGTGCCAAGGGGCTCTGCAGTTCCTCCAAATGCTCCCAACCTCTTTGCCCCGCACATCCCAACCGGCCTCGAGCCCAGGGGATAAACTGCAGAGTGGTTGCCAGGGAGGAGTAGCGCAAATGCACCTCGACCACGGAAATGAGAGTGCGCGCAAAACCGAAACCGAGCTCCAGGGATCCTGAGAGCCCCATCCGGGCGGGACCGGCCCGTTGAGCTGGCTGTGTAGCCACGCCGCGACCCGCCCGGCGTGGGGGCGGGAGTGGGGAGCCCCAGCAAGGGGTTCGGCACCCTCTCCGCCCCCTGCCAACACCACGCCCGCGCTTATTTGCATTTAAAGAGAAATGTACCAAGGAAAACAGTGGGAGGGCTCGGGCACGCCTTCCCACCTTAGCGATTGGGTCACACGTCTGCCAATCAGGGCAAGGACACCCCACCCTGTGGCCCTGTAGTCCGAGGGGGAGGGGGAATGGGGGAACTGCCCAGAGCCTGGGGAAGGGGAGTCTGTGCAGGAGGTGACTGGAGCCGCGGTGGCGGCGGCAGGAGCAACGGTGGCGGCGCTCTCAGCTCCAGCAGCCGAGGCTCCAGCCCGGGCCAGAGCGGCGCAGCAGACAATAACCGGGCTGGGAGCCGGACCGGGCCGGGTAAGCGTTGCGCTTAGCCTGGAGCCCCCGCCTGCCGGCGGTCGGGTGCATTCCCGCGTGCTCCACTCGGGTCGCTTGGAGGAGGGCACTAAGGACTGGGCCGGTCGGAGTCCGGGCCGCTCGCGGCTCTTCCTTAGAATCGGCTTTACGGACTTGTCCAGGGGGGGCCCGGGCGGCAGCAAGTCCCCCGGGCGAGGGCGATCACGGCTAGGGGTGGGGTGGGGAGGGCGGGCAGGCGGGCCGGCTAGCCTGGGCCATGCCTCAGGGCTCTCGGGGGAGGAGGGGATGGGCCCGCACGTGCTGCCGCGCGGTCCCGGATGGGGCGCCGCCAGCCAGTACCCCAAGCCGTGCGTTTATGTAGGCCAGGAGTTCCACAGCTTTGTTGTTACACATTTGCTGGAACAGCTGTGTTACGCGGGTACTGCTCACCCCCGCGGCCCTGCTGCGGCCCCTCCCCTCCGCTGCGCATCTCCTGCCTCTCCCTCCTCTCTGCGGACGAAGCCCGCGCGGTAGCTTGGGCCCCACTGAAACTGGCTTTGGCTTGGATTAGGATATCCACGCTGTCTGCCCCCTCCCCAGGGGAGCTCAGTTGGGCCTGTCGGCTGCCCACTTCCTTCTAGAACCTGAGTCCCGAGTCCTCAAGCAGCCGCACCCCCTCCTCCTGGGCCTCCAAGCGCATCTGGCGCCCGCCCCCGCCGGCAGGCGAGCCAGCAGCCGGGCTCTTGTTGGACCTTGGGTTAGAGCTGCAGCGCAAGCTAGTCCTTGGGTTACAGCTGCAGGACCGCTTTGTCTCCCCCCCCCCTCGCCTCGCCTCTTTTCCCCTTGGAGGGCATTGGCCGCCTTTTTCTCTCCAGCCTCCTGTTTAAAAAGAGCAATAGGCACGATGTTGTGTGTTGGGGGTGGATTTCCGTGCCCCAGGCCGACAGGGTAGTCGTTGTAGTAAGGAACACACCGTCTGTGCGTTTGTGGAGAGCTCGCGACGCAGCCAAACCCTACAACTTCGCAGTTACTTAAAATATCCAGCGCGCCAGGCCGCTGTCATTGTCTACTGCAGACACCTCTGGCACTGGTGTCAGCCAGAATGCCGGACTTCGCCTGGGCTCTTGGTGGCTGGGGGCTAAGCCGGCTAGACACGCCACTCCTCCTCCCGCCCCCCCCCCGCCCCCCGCGGCATCAGAACTAGCCCCTCGTCTGGCCCGCGGCTTCAAGGGCTCTTCTTGGCAATGCCCGCGGGGTCACGGGGAGCCTTGTCCCGCATACAAACACCTCCTTCTGCAGTTCTGCCCGCCTGCCGCAGCAGCGTGGGTATGGGCAGGGCAGAGGGCACTGCGCTGTTGGACTCCCCGCCCCACCTCCCGGGATTCCATCAGGGCCCCCTTCCCAGTGTAGCTCTGCTCCTCGGACTCCACCCACTGCACCGCGGAGCACCTCTGTCAATGGACTTTCTAGGCCTTCTTGAGGAACCAGAGGAGGGAGTGACCGAGGGGCTTGGCTGGCACTTCTCAGACCTTTGATCAACCTAGGAGAGTGGAGAGCCCTGTGAGCTGCAGGGCACAGGCAAAGCCTGGGCACCCATGAGACAGGGCAGTGAATCCAGAAAATCCCTCACTTGGGGGAAGGCTTAGGATCTTCTGACACCAACCAGGACTGCAGATACTACACTACAGTCACCTCCTCTTACACTGACCAGGCCCGGACACAAACCTCTATTTGTAGCTGGGCACACTCCAGCCCAGGACTGGACCTGCTCTCTGCCTTCACCTCAGTCCAACAGCCACCTAATGTGTCGGCTCTGTGTAATTCCCTCAACACCAAAACCCGGCATACACCTGTCCAAAGCCTCTTCCCTGTCAAGCTGCAGTTCTTTGCCTGTCTTCTTGTTGGCGCCTGTCCTGCCTATCTTTTGCCACCCAGGATGACCTCTTCTTCCTCGGAATTCCTTCTTGGTTGCCTGCATCTCTTGGGCAATTTTGGGCTTAAATTATAATAGGAAGCAGACTATAATTAAGTCCCCCTGCCTCTGCTTTGTCTCCCTGATATTGTGAATATCTGGGTTCTCTTGGAACCCTCAGAGGAGTAAATGAAACCTGGACATCAGCCACAACCATCACAAAGCCTAGCAATAACAGCAGTGGATGAAAGCTCTGGAAGGACTTGCTGACTTTGTAGAGCTTTCGAGAAGACTTTTACCTTCCCAACTTGCGCTTGTCCTAGTCCATATATTCGCTCAGTGACAATTTCAGGATCTGGACTGCTCAGACCCCAGATTTCATGTACCTTTGGTTGCTGATTCATTATATTATATTCCAATATAATATAATATAACTTCAAGGCTTCAAGGACTTGCTTAAGGTCAGGAAGCTATTCGGGGATCGACCACTAATTCTTGTGTAGTGGCATAGATGGTGTCCCACAGCACCCAGAGCCTCCATTCCATGTAGATCTTCTTAACCACCTCCTTCCTCTCCCCTCCCTCATTCTCCGAGAGTGAGGGCAGGCTGAGTTAACTTGGGGGCTGCATCTGGGAGCCCCCCTTACTTCTCATGTCTCTTTTGTCTTTGGTCTCAGTCTATGCCCTCTTGGGGTCTGAAAGTTGCAGGAAGAAAGATAGTTGGAAGAAGTTAGAAGTCTAATGGTTCCCTCTTAGTACAGTGGAGGTGTTAAAAATTCCTCAAGAACTGTTAGATTTACACTCTAGGCAAGTGTGTTTGGGGGGACAGTCCTGCTTCACTGGTCCAGGGGAATAAGGGAATGAGAAAAATAGAAGCAAGCCTCCAGGTCATGGGCTTGCTTATTAGAATCAAAGAGGGAAAAGAGGTTTCCAGTTTTCTCATTTAACAGATAGATTACCTGAGGTTAGAGGGGGAGATGCCCAATTCCTTGCCTGGAATCCTGTCTAGGAAGATAAACTAGATGATATAGATTAATCCCCCAGAGGAGATATTTTATTGCCTTCCTGTGTTACTCATACATATCACTAACAGGAAGTTCTTTCTCAGAGCTAATCTGAGACTCTCATGCTGCAGTAATACCTTGCTGTGCTTGCTTGTGTGCCGGTGTGTGTGTGTGTGTGTGTGTGCGCACGCGCACGCGCTACTATTGCTCTTCTACTTAGCAATCCATTGGAGATTTCACAGGCACAAAACCTAAACTCCAACCCCAACTTCTGTTCTCTGAGTTAAATAATCAGTCTTATCTCTTTTGCTTGGTCTTATTTTTCAATCTTGCATATGTATTAATGTATCTCAAGCAAGGCAGGCAGAGAAACCAGAAGCACTGCAGAAATGCAGGTACCAGCTGGGCAAGAGTGCTTTGCTTCCCCACCTCCTCTTTTGGAATTAAGGGAAAGAAAATATGGACAATGGAGAAAATGGCCAGAGGGGGCTTGGTGGGGTCCAAGGCAGCATACTGGTACTGCCAGGGCCCTTTGCCATTCTTTGATCTGTGTTTCTTACCAGAGGGCCTTCTTTGTTTTCATCTCCTACAGGTTGTTTTCTCCCTGCTGGGCTATCAAGCAGGTATCAGCACTCCTTAAATCTCTCTCCCTATCTGCGGGGCCTTCCCTGCTAGGAGCTGCAGCTCTTTTTAAGGAAGACTGGACTGAGCCAGGCCAGTTGTAGGCCTCCTTCTCTCTGAATATATTGGAAATACTTATAGGTCAGGCCTAGTGCATTTTGTAAGAGTGAAATGTTGGGGCTACTATGAGGAATGAGGCTGGGCCACAGTGCATACCTCAGTCTTACAGCAGTGGCCCAGGCCCAGCCAGCTAGGTGCCTAGGTCTTCCAGCAAAGACCTGGCACCCAAAGTCAACCCAGTGGTTTTCATGTCTCCTCACTCAGCAGCCACTAGAAAACTGGGTGCAGTACCACCTCTCCCTCAGCCTCTCAGGGCAACCCGGGCCAATTGGATCCACTGGCCCAACCTCCATTTTCTAGATGGGGAAACTGAGGTCCAGAACACGGAAAGGATTTGCCCAACAATACACATAGAAATAAATTCAAAGCTTCTACCTCAGCACATTTTCCTTATCCCCTCCCAAGCCTCAGTTTCTTCACTTGGTCTCCCACACAGGGTATAGTTAGTAGAGAGGAGTGGCCACATAGGAAAATCAGAGGACCTCATTGTTTGCTTGGCCTGGCTGCTTCTCTGAAGCCTTCCCAGTTTTGCTGCTGTCACTTCCTCCCTTATATTTCATCTGAGAGAGGTGGCAGGGAGCAGGTGGAGTTTGTCTCTAGTCTCACCTTTGCTGGACTAGTGCTGAGACAGTGGAAGCCTATGCAAGCATGGTACCAACCTGCAATATATTACTCTAGGAGATTTGGGAACCTATGAGGGGAGTGGTAAGTAGGCGGCTCCCAAAGCCCTTTGGAGGCTAGCTGGGTGGGGTGGGGGACCTCAGCAACCTGAGAAAGAAGCTGATGCATCTAGAAGACTCATAGAGCTTGACCTGGTGGCCCACACCTATAATGCCAGTATTGAGAGGCTGAGACAAGAAGATGACAGGTTCGACGCCAGCCACAGCAACTTAGTGGGACCCTCAGCAACTTAGTGAGACCCTGTTTCAAAATTAAAAAAAAGACTCAGGGTGTAGCTCAGAGGTAGAATGTGCCTGTGTTCAACCTCCAGTACCAAAAAAAAAAAAAAAAAAAAAAAAAAGAAAAGAAAAAGAAGACTTCACCAGAGCTGGGGATATACTTCAGTGTTAGAACATTTTCACAGCATGTGTGAGACCCAGTGTGCCATCCCCAGCACCCCCCCCTTTCAAACAAAAACAAAAATAGACGAATCATCAGGTAAGCCCGTTTCTAGGGATAAACTGTCTGGGTGACAACATCTCCCAGCCTGGAGAGATGCCCCTGTGTATTTAGGGCTGAGACCAAAGAGCAGAGAAATGAGGCTGAGAAAACTGCAAGGGGCATGTAAGGAGAGCGAGCCTTGAAGGTCAGACAAAGGGGTTTGGCCCTGATCCTATAGGCAATGCGGAATAATTTGGTAAGTAGAGGAGTGGTGCACTGAAATCAGGGTTGCAAGAAAATGAATCTGGCAAGGGTGTGCAGCAGGGATGACTTGGGAGGGGGGAGGTAAGGGGAGGGATTTCAGCGTTGCGGCAGGGAGGGACTAGAGGGAGCTCAGCTAAGAGGCTTGTGTCATCTTCAGAGGACGTGGGGTGGCAGCTAAGAAGCTGGAGAGAAGGTGACTACAAGCAGCCCCATCGCAAGGGCCCTTTATGGAACATCTGCTCCGTGCCTACCATGGTAGGTAGCATTTTCTTCATTTTACAGACAAGGCATTTGAGTATCAGAGAGGTTAGACCCCTTTCTCAAATCACACAGCCTTTAAGGGGTGAAACCAGCATTCCAGTTTCAGGCTGATAGACTGTAGCTGAATGAGAACTTAGCTGAACCATCACCATTGGAGCTCTTGCTGTGTGCTACAGGGAGTGACTGGAAGGGGAAGGCGGGTCCATTTGAGAGAGATGAATGGACAGACTGAGGTCTGCCAGAAGGAATTAAGCAAGGCTGAGCATTTGAACAAGTCAGCTGAGAGTTTGTTTAGGGAATTGAGGCAGGACAGAGAAAGCTGGGTATGGGGTTTGTGTTGCATCTGGAGTTGCTGGAATGCCACCTAGAAAGGGGGTGCCCTCAGCAGGAAGACTGCAAATTAGGGGAGGAGTGGTTGCAGGGGCTCTGTCAGCAGCCTCTACAGTTCCTCCAAAAGGCACTGAGCCAGGCAGCCCTTCCTTCAGGCCTTGAACAAACAGATTGGTGAGCGGGCCTCTGCTGTGGGCTTCAGAAACATTATTCAAGTTCCAATAATCTCAGCAGCCATTCTCTTTATTTTATTTGCTATTACTATCTTTTTGTGTGCAATACTGGGAATTGAACCCAGGGACACTATCTCTGAGCTATACCCCCAGCCCTTTTTAATTTATATTTTGAAACAGGTTCTTGCTAAATTGCTGACACTGGCATCAAACCTGTGATCCTCCTCTCTCAGCTTCCCAGGTACTGGGATTGTAGACGTACGACTGCCACTGCCATTCTCTTTAAATAGCTCAAATTCTGCATCTTTGTCTGGATTGGCAGGTTTCTGTTTGTACCTTTGTTGGGCCTCTCAAACTTATCTGTCAAGGAAACAGAGCAGAGGGACTTGTTTCACAGTTTGGGAGTAGTAGTGATAGCTTTGCTAATGAGGAGAGCAGCCACAGGCCGGGTTGGCAGCCCCTGGATTCTGAAGTCAGCAGGCTTTCTGGAATGTGCTGGGTGGGGCCAAAACAGCAGCAGCCACTGAGGACTGGAAATGCTGCAGAGGAGGCTCTGCTGGGCTGGGACAGGGTGGGGTGAGAGGGGGAGATGATGGCTTGCGTGGTGCAGTGGAGTAGCATGAAATTGGGAATCCAGAGGCCTGGGAGCTAGTGTGGCTCTGTCACCATCCCACTGCATGACCTTGGACAAGTCTTTTCCCAAGGCTAGACACAGTTTTCCTTCTCAGAGACAAAGAGTTACCATCCCTACCCGGTTTGATTAATGGATTGCTGGGAGGGGCAGATATGGGGTGGGAGGTAGAGAGTGTTTTGTGAACTGGTAGGTACCCTAACTAGGTGAAGGATGTCTGCTGATTTGCATTTCCTTTGATGCTGGTACTTTTAGCCAAGTTTGGAATTCCAACCTCTCTAGGCTGGGCTAGAGCACCTGGCTAGGTTTAAATTCCCAGAACTGTTAGCTAGTAGCTGACTATTAGGGGTCCCTGAACATTAAGAGCTGGCTAAATGAGCAAGTAAAGTCTCCTGTGGGATGACTGTACAGTCACCTTCGTTTACCTTTTGGGGAAATTGCGCCCCAAGGAACTTTAGGACTTACCCATAGAGCCACAAGGAGCACCCTACTCAACCTGACAAAGGTAGTTCAACTGCTAGAAGTTGCCCTACCACAGTTGGAATAAAATATTAATAAAAGTTGCGATAATGTTTGGAGCTTCTGCTGTGTAATGCATCTTCTTTAGAACTTCTTATACTTTGGTTTTTTGGCTTACAATAGTCTTGAGAGGTAGGTACTTTCAATAGCCTCATCTTACAGTTGAGGAAAGTGAGCTGTGAATATGTGAAATAACTTGCTGAGTTTCCCCCAGCTGGGAAGAGCTGATTTCACTGCAGAGCTGGCTAGCTCTCTGGAAGGAGGAGACTCCTTCTCCTCACAGCTCCTTCTTTAGCCTTCCTCCCCTAACCCACAGAAGGTCAGGATGGGTCCAAGGTTGGCCTCTTCTCCAGGAAGACTGCTGGGACAGGCCTGGGGAACTGCAGTTGGTCAAGGCCATGCCTCTGGAGCTGCTGTATAAATCCATATGCTTTGCTTTCTTCCCCAACTCAGCCTTTCCCAGATTGGCTAAGGCCTCAGGAAGCTGGATGGGAGCAGAATGTGCAAAGCTTAGGCTGCAGCTGTTTCCTCCTCCCCAAGAAGGGTCTCGAGGGCAGGTTTCTGGCTGATCTCCTGCCTGTGTTTCTCGTGTGTGTATGTGTGTGTGTGTGTGTGTGTGTGTGTGTGTGCGCGTGCGCGCGTGCGTGCGTGCGTGTGGGTGTTTGGTACTGGAGATTGAACCCAGGGACAGTCTACCTCTGAGCTAAAACCTTCTTAAAACCTTTTTATTTTTGAAACATGGTCTCGCTCAGTTGCTGAGTCTTTGCTAGGTTGCTGAGGCTGTCCTCAAACCTGCAGTCCTCTTGTTTCAGCCTCCCAAGTACTGGATTATAGGCCTGTAGCTCCACACCCTGTCCTGTGTTTTGAGGGGAGGGGAGAATGGAGAGTCTCTGCCCTAGTAGCCAGCTTTTCAGGCATCCCAGAATAACCTGAGCCTGGCCCTGGGAGCTGGGACAGCCCTAGCATTTTCTGCTATAACCTATTTACTGCCGTAATAGCAGCAGCTGCAGCAAGTGGCCCCTATCAGGGACCACGGAGTAGCTTGGGAATGTTCTCTGAAACCTAGACAGCCAACCACACTAATTGATAAACTTGAGGGCTGAGGGGCCCTGCATTTGGCAGGGCTACTTTCTTGACAGGAACCTCGAGGGAAGCCAGCTGCAGCCCAGGAGGCTGCAGTATCTGCCTCTTGCTGTTTATTTTGCTTTCTATGCCTCCTCTCCTAGTGAACTCTTGTGATCCTAAGCCAAGGCAGTGTAACCTGTTGAAGGACAGATTTTGGACCTGGTTGGTTACCAAGAAGTATGAAGAGGTAGTGTGGAGATAGGTAGTTATTCTTTAAGTCTTGCATCTTGTTATGCCTTCGGACTGAGCAAAATAAGCTCCCTCTCTGTTAATCCAGAAGCCCTCTATATCAAGGACTGGGAGTCCCAGCACCCTTTCTTGATCTGCTCTGCTGCACCGAGCTCAGTGCCTGCTACCCTCTTTCTCAATTTCCTGGTGGACATAGGCGAGATAATATGAGTGGCTGTGGAGAGAACGTGGCTCTGGAAGGGATAATGCAAGAGAGAGATTGTACCAAATGGCACAGTTCCTAGGCTGGTCCTTGCCAGCAGAGATAACCCTGGGCCTGGTTAGGAGGAAGGCCTGAACTAGGGGGACAGAATCTCCATCCCAGGGGCCACTACCCTGCCTAATTCATCCACTCCCACACCATATACAGAGGACTTTTAAAACTGCTCTTAGCCAGGCTTGGTGGTGCACTTCTGTAATCCCTGTTCTTGGGAGGCTTGGACAGAAGGATTGCAGGTTCGAGGTCAGCTGAGGCAACATAAAAACATTTATTCAATTAAAAAAAGAGCTGGGGGTATAGCTCAGAAGCACAGTGTCTCTGAGTTCAAGTACTAGTACTACACACACACACACACACACACACACACACACGCAAACAGAGTTCTTAGCAGAAGATTTTGTATAGAGCCATACAAGTCTTCAAAGTCTCTTATACCTGTCTTCCCCTTAGTGAGGTCCAAGAGCAAGTTCTTCATCTCCCCACAGTGAATGAATTTCCCACATGAATAGCCTTTTATACACGGTCCCCTGATTCCTAGGAAACTGGGTTCTGACTTGGAGAGAAATAATAATGACAGTAATACCAATATATTTTATTTGCACTGTATTTTACAGTTTACCAAGTTGTTTTTGGTCCCCATTTGGGCATCTAATCCTCATACCACTACAGTGGGAGTGGGGAAGGAAGGACATAGGTAGAGGAGCTATTTTGACCTTAAAATAACTCATAAGTACCTGAGGTTTAGTGGGCTACCTTGGCCTATTTGGAGTCTCCTGGCAGATGGGAGACCCATATGGTTTGAACTCCAACCCTGTGGCACACAGCTCCTTCTGCAACACTGCAGCTGCCTATGGCAGGGAAGTGGACAATGTAGA
This sequence comes from Graphiurus murinus, assembly GCA_004027655.1. Classification (NCBI taxonomy): domain Eukaryota; kingdom Metazoa; phylum Chordata; class Mammalia; order Rodentia; family Gliridae; genus Graphiurus; species Graphiurus murinus. The sequence goes on along the minus strand of PVLC010002107.1, from coordinate 24,802 downwards.
GAACATGTAGACTGACCTTTGGCCTTAGGGAGCACAAGAGCAAGGGCAAGAGAAGGCCCAGAGGGACTTCCAGCCAGCTTTGAGCTTTAAGGTTCTGGAAAGCAGTCCTCTTTGTCATTCAATTTGCTTAATCTCTTCCCAGGAAAACTAGCCTCAACTCAGCAGGAAGAGTTAACTTTGGATTCACAAGGATGGTTTGGCCCAAAATGTTTTTCACTTGGCCCTTGGTTCTTCCTTGAGGCCCAGCCACACTTTCTAGTCTCACCCATCCCTTCTCCTAAATCACTGTCATTTCTACTCCCTCCTGCCTGACAAAGCCCAGACTGAATGCCTCCTCCTCCACAAGTCAGCCTTTTTGAGCCCAGGGAGTGTGTTTCTGCTTTTCTGATTTATCTAGGGGTGTGTTAACAAAGTATAAAGATTGATACCCCACTGCCGGTGCAGTCATGCATGCCAGGAAATCCCAGTACGTGGGAGGCTGAGACTGGCAGGTTCAAGGCCAGCTTTGGCAATTAAGCCAGACCTTATCTCAAAATAAAAAAAAAAGTTTTAGGGACCTAGCTCAGTGGAAGAGCACTCCTAGGTTCAATCCCCAGTACTGCCAAAAAAAAAAAAAAAAAAAAGATACCCACCTCCCACTGTAAGAAATAACAGGAGTTATTCTTTTTTTTTTTTTTTTGCGGTACTGGGGATTGAACTCAGAGGCATTCTACCTCCGAGCTATACCCCCAGCCCTATTTTTTATTCTTTATTTTGAAACAGGGTCTCAGGAGTTATTCTTTAAGTCCTGTATCATGTTATGCCTTCAGACTGAGCAAACTAGGCTCCCTCTCTGTTAATCCAGAAGCCCTCTATATCAAGGGCTGGGAGTCCCAGCACCCCTTCTTGATCTGTTCTGCTGCACTGAGCTCAGTGCCTATCACTTACTGAATGTTCAAGAGAGGCTCATTTTATGAATTCCACAGAGGAGAATACAATTTCACAAACAACTCCACTACCCCCACCCCCAACACCATAATGACAACCCTGTCAGTAATTTCAGGGCCGAGGTGAAAACATCTGTGCTGTGGAAAGTAGGGGATTCAGATAGATGATAGAGCCCATATTCCCATTAGACCCTGGGGCAGAGAACTCTGGATGATTGTGTATGTATATATGATTGTGTGTGTGTTTGGGGTGGGGAGCAATATCTATTGTGGTTCTGCTACAAGGGCTGGGAGTCTTGGCACCCCTTCTTGATCTCTGCTGCACTGAACTCAGTGCCTGTCACTTACTGAATGTGGAGTGACAGAGCCCAGTTGGAACAGTATGATGTCAAGATATGTCACACAGAAAAACCCCTAACTTGAGCAAATGGCAACATGGATCTCTGCAGAGAGTAATCAGATGGGATTTTTCTCCCTCTTTTCTTTTCTAGATAACCAGATATTGTCCTTTTTTGTGTGGTGTTGGGAATTGAACCCAGTTCTGCCTCTGAGCTGCACCCCCCAGCCCTTTTAAATTTTTAAAAATTTTATTTTGAAACAGAACCTTGATAAGTTACCACATGCCTTGAACCTGTGATTCTCCTGTCTCAACCTCCCAAGTACTGAGATTTATTTCTCCCCAGCTGCAGAAATAAATATTAAAATTGGAGTAGGACAAACTGGGCATGGTGGTGCACACCTGCAATCCTAGGACTTGATTAGCTCAGACAGGAAGTTCGCAGGCCTCAGCAACTTAGCGAGACCCTCAGCAACTTAGTGAGATCCTGTTTCAAAATAAAAAATAAAATAGGGCTGGAGGTGTATCTCAGAGGTAGAATGCCCCATGGTTCAATCCCTAGTAACACATACACACACACACACACACACACACGCACGCGCGCATGCATACACAAAATGGAGTAAGAGAATGGCTGGAGACCAGTGCAGTGGTGCATGCCTGTAATCCCGGTACTTGGGAGATTGAGATCAGAGGATCATAGTTTGAAGCCAGCCTCAACAACTGTGAGAGATTCTCAGCACCATAGTGAGACCATGTTTCAAACTACAAAAAATGACTGGGAGTGTAGCTTGGAGATAGACTGCCCCTGGGTCACTCCATTGTGTGTGTGTGTGTGTGTGTGTGTGTGTGTGTGTGTGTGTGTGTGTGTGATGTATGTTAAACACATACTCATTTCTGTGGAGTGTTCTTGATGGAAACTTGGGTCACACTGATGATTCAAGTGTCAAGTCAAGCAAGGTACCAGGCACAAAATTAATGCTTGGAAAACAGGACCTAGAGCTTCAGGAGAGATTCTTTTAATGAGGTTAGGGGCTGTAGTACAGCTGCCAGCCTCTCTTCAGCCATAGTGCTGGTCCACAGTCGGCTGCAGGTGAATGTGCGAATCTTATTACCATAGCAACCCATCATGGGGCTGCTGTGCTGGCCAGCTGCTCCCAGGACTGCTGTGCTCTCTTGCCATCTTGCTCTGGCTCTTTCACTTTCAGCAGCTGTTCTGCTTCCCCTTCCCACCCTAGATCCCCTTGTTTGCTGGTGGCTACCCTCTGAGAAGGGTCATGATGGTAAGGCACTTTCCAGCAAGGAGTCACTGGGTTTACAGGCTGATTACTGCTCCAACTACTGACTATAGTCACTGAAAGACACCAGATCTAGTGTGGGATGAGGAGATGGGGAGGTGTGTTGGCGTGGGTGGTGGATAGTCCTTTTTATTCCATCTGTTGGCACTCAGGTATTTGGAGGATTGGGAGCTTAGTCCAGAAGGGTGTTGCTTGCACCAGGTTTATTTACTTAAATAGCAGTTGAGAGTCTATCTCCTGGGCCAGGAGTATTAATCATGTAGGGCTGTGCCTTCAAGGGTCTAGAACAATGAGAGGAGAGGAGTAGAGAAGAAAGTCTGCCTCTTGGTTCTAAAGTGAAGTTGGGGGTGGGAGGTTCTACTTGCCAGCGGCAACATTAAAACCTCTTCCAGCAGGACAGTCAATAGAAAGTCTAGCCAGGTGTGAGGGCTCACACCTGTAATCCTAGTACTTGGGGGGCTGAGACAGGAATATCACAGGTTCAAGGCCAGCCTCAGTAATTTAGCGAGACCCTTTCTCAAAATGAGAATAAAAAGGGCTGAGGTTGCAGCTCAATGGTAGAGAGCCCTTGGGTTCAATCCCCAGTACTGCAAAAAAAAAAAAATGTCTTACCTAGACCCACCCTCAAATGACTTCTATTAGGGGGGAAAGGTATTTGTAGGTCTCTTGGATGGAGCATACTTAAGCCCAGAGAATACCTTTCCTGTGGCCATCACTTCATCTACAAGTCCTGTGTTGCAGCCCTGGTCTGCTAATCTGGGAGACTCCTCCTTTGAGCTTCTGAAAGTCTAACCATACTTCTCCAGGCAATTTAGGGAGATTGTGCATAAGTGAAACTGTATGTCTACTTTTCTTCCCAGCCTGAGGCAAAAATGTCAGTGAGAGCCCAGGGTAATGTGAAATTGAGGTCTAGATCCAGTTTACCCAATGAGAACTTTGTTGAGCTGTTTTGCCAGATGAATTTCAACAATGTTGTGATGTTAGAGTCAGTCTCCCTCCTGCTTTTCCTGTCTCCCATGCCCTTCCCCCTTTGATAATCAATAGTCCCTCTCACAGCCGCTAGCATCACTGGGCCTTTCATACATCTTCAGGTTCCCCTACTCAGTACTCCCCTGAGCTTATGGTGGCCTGAAGGGAGTGCACTAGTAAGGAGGCAGCTGGTGACAACTGCCTGTTGCTCAGCATAAGGTTTCACTGCCTTGGGGCCCAGAGGGGGCTGGTGAACCAAGCATATGGTGTGGATTAAGGTTTTCTCCACATTCTCTCTTACTTTCTTTTTGGTTCCACTCAAGCCTGAGACCACAGACACCTGTAAAAACAAATCCAGCCTGGGTGCTTGCTCACCACTCTTTCTCTCTCATCTATTCTAGACCCCAGTGTGATGCTGATGATGTTATAACAGTACCTGGAAGCCAAGGCTGCATCTCCAGCTGAATATACCTGAGTTGTTCTGGTCACCATGGAGACCCGAAAGGATGAAGCTGCTCAGACCAAGGGAGCGACAGCCTCTGGGGATACTCAGGAGCAGGGGACAGAGAAAGGAGCCAAGAACAAGACAGCTGAGACAACAGAAGGGACAACATCAGAGCCACCCTCATCTGGCCCAGGTAGGCTGAAGAAAACCGCCATGAAACTCTTCGGTGGCAAGAAGGGAATCTGTACTCTGCCTAGTTTCTTTGGAGGGGGACGAAGCAAAGGTTTTGGGAAAAGCAGCTCCAAGAAGGGTCTTAGCAAGAGCAAGACCCACGATGGCCTGAGTGAAGCAGCCCGTGGCCCTGAAGACACAGTCAGTGAAGGAACCGGCTGCTCCCTCCCTTTGCCTGAGTCACCCTGCCGATTCCCCAGCTCCCAGAGTGCCCATGGGGCTTTGGAGACAGGCTCCCGACATAAGACGTCTGTGGCTGGCTCCACCGAGAAAGTGGGGGCTGAGAAGGTGCCCTCTGTGCCCAAGCCAAAGAAAGGCCTAAAAGGCTTTTTTAGTAGTATCCGCCGTCACCGGAAAAGCAAGGTTGCTGGGGCTGAGCAAAGTGAGTCAGGGGCCAAGGGGCCTGAGGAGGCCCCAGCTAGATCTCAGGAGCGTGTGAGCTCTGCCCCTTCACCCTGCTCTGAGAAGACCTCCTCAGGCCCTACAAAGGAAAACGCCAAACCCCAAGATGCCCTAGGGCCAGAAATCTCTCTGACACCCGAGCTTTCTACACCAGCTACTGACAAGGCAGCCCGTAAAAATCCAGAAAAGCCCACGGGGATCTGTGCCTCAGCACCTGTGCAGCCCAAGCCTGCCCTTGAAGTCAGTGGCCTAGAGGAGCTCCATAGCCCAGAAACTGGGGAGAAGGTGGTGACAGGAGAAGTAAATCCACCCAATGGCCCTGCGGGGGATCAGCTGAGCCTCCTGTTTGGGGATGTCACATCCTTGAAAAGCTTTGACTCCTTGACAGGTTGTGGTGACATTATAGCAGAACAGGACATGGACAGTATGACAGACAGCATGGCCTCTGGGGGCCAGAGGGCCAACCGAGATGGGACCAAAAGAAGTTCTTGCCTGGTGACCTACCAAGGCGGTGGGGAGGAGATGGCCTTGCCAGATGATGATGATGAGGAGGAAGAAGAAGAGGATGAAGAGGTGGAATTAGAGGAGGAAGAAGAGGAGGCCAAGGAGGAGGAAGAAGATGAGGACTTAGAATACTTGTGGGCAGGTGCCCAGATGTACCCAAGGTCCAATCTGAATGTGAGCTATCATCCCACCACATCCCCAGGCCACCATGGCTATATGCTGCTTGACCCAGTTCAGTCTTATCCTAGCCTAGCCCCTGTGGAGCTTTTGACTCCTCAGAGCGACCAGCAAGAGTCTGCTCCCAACAGTGATGAAGGTTATTATGATTCTACCACACCTGGATTTGAGGATGATTCGGGTGAGGCCCTGGGTCTCATCCGCAGGGATTGTCTACCCAGAGACAGCTATAGTGGAGATGCCCTCTATGAGTTCTATGAGCCAGATGACAGCCTGGAGAACTCCCCACCTGGGGATGACTGCCTTTATGACCTCCACGGTCGAAACTCTGAGATGTTTGACCCCTTCTTGAACTTTGACCCCTTCTCTTCCTCGAGGCCACCTGGAGCAATGGAGACAGAAGAAGAACGGCTAGTGACCATCCAGAAACAGTTGTTGTACTGGGAGCTTCGGCGGGAGCAGCTCGAGGCCCGGGAGGCCCGTGCTCGAGAAGCTCATGCCAGAGAGACTCACACTAGAGAGGCCTATACCCGAGAAGCTCACGCCAGGGATGCCTATGCCCGAGAGGCCCACCCGCGGGAAACTCATGCCAGGGAGGCCCGAAACCGAGAAGCCCAGGCCCGAGAAGTTCGTACTCGAGAGGCTCCAGTCCGAGAGGCCCAGGCCCGGCAGGAGAAGCCCGTCTTGGAGTATCAGATGAGGCCCTTAGGTCCATCAGTGATGGGTCTGGTGGCAGGGGCATCGGGAGCCTCTCAGACTTCTCACCGGGGGACCACCTCAGCTTTCCCTACCACTGCAAGTAGTGAGCCGGATTGGAGGGACTTCCGTCCTCTGGAGAAGCGTTTTGAGGGCACCTGCTCAAAGAAAGATCAAAGCACTTGCCTGATGCAACTCTTCCAGAGTGATGCCATGTTTGAGCCAGACATGCAAGAAGCAAATTTCGGAGGATCTCCCAGGAGGGCCTACCCGACTTACTCGCCCCCTGAGGAGCCAGAGGAAGAGGAGGTTGAAAAGGAAGGGAATGCCACCGTGAGCTTCTCACAGGCCCTGGTAGAGTTCACAAGCAATGGAAACCTCTTCTCCAGTATGTCCTGCAGTTCTGACTCCGACTCCTCCTTCACTCAAAACCTCCCTGAGCTGCCCCCCATGGTAACCTTTGACATCGCTGATGTGGAAAGGGATGGGGAAGGCAAGTGTGAAGAGAATCCTGAGTTCCACAATGATGAGGACCTTGCAGCCTCCTTGGAAGCTTTTGAGCTGGGCTATTACCACAAACACGCCGTCAACAACTACCGCAGCCGTTTCTACCAAGGCCTGCCATGGGGCGTGAGTAGTCTCCCCCGGTACTTGGGACTACCTGGCATGCACCCTCGCCCACCACCTGCTGCCATAGCCCTTAACAGGAGGAGCCGCTCCCTTGATACTGCAGAGACCCTGGAGCTGGAGCTCTCTAATGCTCACTTGGCCCAGGGCTACCTGGAGTCTGATGAACTTCAGCCCCAGCAGGAAGATTCAAATGAAGAAGACGAAGAGGAAGAAGAAGGCGAATGGGGCCGAGACAGTCCCCTGTCACTCTATACTGAACCCCCAGGGGCCTACGACTGGCCTGCCTGGGCTCCCTGTCCTCTTCCAGTGGGGCCAGGCCCCGCGTGGATAAGCCCCGGCCAGTTAGATGGGCCTGCGAGCCAGTCTCCATATGGGCAGGCTACCTGTTGTGTGGCTCCTGTGCCCATGTCCGTGTCATTGTCAGTGCCAGGGCAGGAGCCAAGAGTGCCCGGGGAATCAGGGCCGCAGCCAGCTCGGCCTTCACACCTCCCCCTGCCCATGGGCCCTTGCTATAACTCCCAGCCTCAGGCCTCCCAGAGTGTGAGGGCCAGGCCTCGAGATGTGCTGCTGCCTGTTGATGAGCCCAGTTGCTCCTCCAAGTTTGGAGGTTTTGGCCCCAATCCTCTGCCCCAGGCCAAACCTGTAGGCATCACCCATGGCATTCCTCAGCTGCCCAGGGTCCGGCCGGAGCATCCCCAGCCTCAGCCTAGCCACTATGGGGCTTCTGGCCTTGACCTGTCAAAGGAGAGGTCCAAGCAAGGTGCCTCTGTCCCCACCAGCTACTCCACTGCCGTGAATGGAAACCTAGCCAAGTAGTTTCCGTGAATGGAAACCTAGCCACTCCATCAGTTCTGGAGTGGGGGCATGGGGCCTGAGCATGTGAATGGGGATCAGGGGTTGGGCAGAGGGGTGGGTTGGGGGTTGCTGTTTCACTTGAAAATCCCAAGGAAAACTCCTTTGAGTTTTCACCTTTGTTTCTCCCCTCTTCCCTCTTCTGCCACCTATGGCCACTTTCAGCTCAAGTACATCCGCCTGGGGAGGCTGCTGCTGCTGTGCTCCAGTTTTTGCTTTTGGGGTTTCTTCTTGTGACCCAGGCAGGGTCTGGGATGCTATAATTTTGTGCCTATTCCAGTTGCCAAGTTAGTGATAATATATATATATTACATATATATACATATACATATATATATATGTATATATGTATATGTATATATAGCATGCATCCTTGACACAGGCTGAACTCTTAGCGTGCACCCCTACTCCCTCCTCCTAGTGAATGATGAACCACTGATGAGCAGTCAAGTCTATGCTGCCTCTCACTCAGAGACAAGGGTTGGAGAGGGCTTGTTTGCTATCTGCAATGTGAAGTTATGGTACAGATTCTCCCACCTCCATCCCTTTTGGCCTTGGACTAGCTGCCACTGTTATATCATATGACTATAAGCTATTCCTCCCAGCTAGCTATCCTTAGAGAGGATCAAGTAGCATATGTCTCACTGCCTATTGCCATGGTCTTTGGCATCATAACCATATGGGGGCCTTTTAACATGGCCTGCAATAGTTCAGTTTGAAGACAAAAACACTAATCCCCTTAACAGAGTGATTAAATTCGTCCACTTGCAAGCAAGCAGAAGACAAAACCAAGTTCTACCATGGACACTGCCATAGAGTCTTGAGCTCTGAAATGATAGGATTTTTCTTTCTTCTCGTAAGCCTGTGACTGCTTGAGTTACAGACACTTTTGAATTTTTTTTCCTCTGAAGGACATTTTCATAATCTCATCACAAGGAACACAATCCTTTAATTGAGATAAAAGAAGAGAAGCAACCTAAATTAAGCTTGGCTTAGATGGCTGGGGAATTTTGTGGAATGCATGGGAAGGTAGAAAAGGGAGGTCTATTCCCCAGCCAGTAAGAGGAGATTTCAGACCACAGAGCTTGAAGCAACCCAGCTTCCTTTAAGGGAAAACTGCTCTCCACCTTGCCCCTCCCCAACCAAAAATTCCTTAAGCCCTGCCCACCCCTTCATTTGGATGCTATAACGAGGCCCCAGGTTTGCACTCCCAAGACAGGATACCAAAGGCAACTCAGCTGCTGTTCTTGGCTCTCAAAAGAGCTTTCATCTTCCAATTAGCTAAGTCCTTAGCGTCATCAAAGGACCAGGCTTCTTGAGAGAAAAGACTGTGACATGCCCTCACTCCGCCAAGCTGCAGGACTCTGAGTTGTAGCCCTTTATGAAATGAATGGTACCCTCCCTCCCTCTGCTCCATGCAGTTTTTATGTTAAACTAGGTTGGCAATACTGATGGTTAAGAGAGCTCACTGTCAGGAAGGGATTGCAACAGGCTTATCATTTGAGGCCCAACCTCTTCTTAGTCACCCATAAGAAAGGGGTTCCTTTTAAATTTGCTTATCAGAAATGATGTATGGAATATGTTTTCCCTGGATGGGTTGACCCAAATTAGGATTCTTGCCTCTTCTGCTCTTACCCCCATCCGCCCCTAGCCATCTTCATGCCTATTAAGAGAAGAAGGGCTCTTGTCATTCCTGAGTTATGGCAATTTAGCTCGGGAACAGAAGCTGTTGGCCCCAGAGTCAGGGTAACTTTGTTGGCAAACTGATCCTTGGTCAGGGGATGTATCCATGCTGGTCTTTGTCACCATTTCTCAGATTGGGGTCGACCTCATGTCCTCTCCAAAAGGAACAGACCCGACTGGTAGAAGCTACACCCCTGGAAGTATCACATGAGTTTACATGGCACCAAAACTCGAGGGACCTAGACCAGCTCTCCAGGCTGACTTTGGCTACATTGTGAAGAAATGCATCTGCCGTGGCACTGGAGAATGAAAGAGGGTGAGGAAAGCCCTCCTCACCCAGAGCATAGCATTCCAAGAAAGAAGTTCCCAGATTCCAACCATCTGGCCTCTTACCAAAGCTGCTCTGGAAGGGTAAGGCTGAAATTGGCCTGGCTGTTTGGCAGGAAGTAAACACTCACCAAATGCCTTTACAACAGGAGAAAACCCACCTCTTGCCTCTTCCTTCAGGGCAGCTTGGACTCCTGTCTGCATATGGACTGTGCCAGCCATAGCAGGCAGTAGAGCTATCACCAGCCTCCATAGATCACTGGAGAAGGGCCACCAGCCTAATCTGGGGAGAGGAAAAGGAGGTGGTCAGCCTCTGGTTAAGGGCTGAGAGCTGCCCTCATGGTCAGGAGGGCAGGAAGATGTGCTGCTTCTGAGGGGAGCTGTCAGAGCCTTGACTCATGTTGCTGGGCTTTAGAAGGTCACATAGCATAGAGTAGGACCCAGAGCTGAGTAGAGAAGTTCATGGCCTGAATAGTGTAGCTGCCTGCAAGTCCCTTCACACTACCCCTGCTAGTCTAGGACCGGATCTGTGCCACCACTAGTGGGACAGTCAGGCTACATGACTGCAGAAGGAGGCTTGAGTTGTTATTACTGAGCAGTTCATGGTCTAATGCCAGCTGCAGCCTTGAAGAGGAAGATCTGGCTAGGGCCACGTGGTGATGGCAGCACAGAGTGACAATGGGAGAGCCAACTGAGCTCCAGGCCTCTCCCCAGATACAGGTCAATGCTTGATGGGCCGGCATCAAACATGCCCCAGATATCATGTTCATGTATCGTAGGCTGCATACCATATGAACACCACTTCTCCATTGCAGGATCCTGGATTAATGCTTTTGGATGTGACTTTAAGGGAGGATGTGAATTCAGAGGGGTAGCTGCCTTCATCTCGCTACCCAGTAGGCCCATCTAGTGTCATGCAGCTCTGATCCTTCCAATTCCAGATGAGACTGGTCCCCGGGGGGACCAGTGAATGTGCACACAGAAAGCCACATAGCAGGCCTCTCCCAGGGCTAAGTTGCCAGTTCTTGGTGCTTCTGAGCCTTCAAGGAAGCCCTGCCTTGGGGCCCAGTTAGAGCCATCCCTGCCCATCTGACTTTAGCTTGGGTACCAGGCCACGAGCCTCCCAGGACAGGCTTCAATAAACACCAGTCTCCCTCCTGCAGTGCTCTACCAAGGAGGGAAGTAGCTTTCCACACTCAGAAGGTAGGGTGTGTGCCCTCATCCTACTGCCAGAGGCTTTCCCACCTGTGCCACCACCCCCTGGCCCTCAGCCCCCAGGCCCAGTTGCGCAAGGGAGGCATGGGGGGGGGGGTTAGCAGGGAGACTTCAAATTTACCCATGTGTATGTTGCATCCAAGTTGTTTTTAATATATATATATCAAAAGTCAATTATCTATTTTTGTATTGTTTGCATTTTATATTCATGGAAAACAATGTTTATCAATTGTTCTTTTCTGATATATTTTATTTTTAAGCGGTGCTGTTTACAGTTTTAAACAAAACAAAGATGAAACAAAAATCGCTGCTGCTTGTGCAGAGGGCTGGCGTCTCCACTGCCTAGGGCCCTCCCTCTTTCCCCGCCCCCCCCTCGCTGTATCGCACTGTTCATCCCCTCTCTCCATTAGGGACAATGGAAGATGTCCAGGTACTGAAGATGAACACCAGGTGACTCAGGTGTGTGGAACCTGGTAGACAGCGTGTCATTTTGTGGCTTCGTTTTTCTTCTGGATTCCTCCTTCCCTATGTGTAGACCCAAGAGTACTCATGTCTCTTTTTTATTTTTATTTTTTTCCTCTTTATGTTTTGTGCCTCCGGTTTGAAACCAGAGTGTCCATGTTGTGCTATTTGTTGTATTGAGTTTCTCCAAAGGAGCATTTCGGGAACATTCTCCACCCAGTAGGGAGGGCAGGGAGTTTAAACGACACTCTCTTTCCTCAAGAAGCTGGGGGAGACAGATGGCAATGATGCTCAAATCATCAGGAATTAATCATCTCCTTGAGGAAACCCTTGTGTGGGACTTTCCAAGAGCTCAATAGATTGTGACATTTGCCCAGAAGAGACTTTGGGGAACTTCTTGACCCCTCTTGCTGCTTTGGGGGAATCTCTCCTCCGACTACCATTCCCCCTTCCCCACCCTGCTCCAGCTCACGTGGATGGCACTTTGGGGAATATTGACTGTCAGGGTGATGGCTTGCTTGCCTGATCCCCCACTTTTCCATCTTATAGTCACTCCAAAGAAGAAAATCCACATGGCATGTATATGTGTGAGGGTTGGGTCTATTAACAGGCGGGTCTTTAATTATTATTCTTGTTACTATTGGTGCTTATTTTCCCTGCTGTATATGGGGGTTGGGCGGGGGTGGGAGAAAACAGGAATGTATATTTAGGTCATGTTAAATAAAATGGCTGGGGGAAGAAGAGAAGAAATTAGGAACTGCAATATATCCTCACCCAGGTGTGAGAGAGTATCTCTCCCAATACAGAAAGGGGAGCATGACCCCTCGCTGTGCCTGAGCTTCCCCCTCCTCTTCCCCAGGCACTGTGGAATAACCTGGGTAGTGACCTCTTCTCCTAGCTCTCACCAACTTCTGGATATCTCTGATGCACTGCCTGTATGTTACAATATATATTTCTTTTGCTGAATGCTAATAAACTTCTGGGTTCAGGAGGGAAGCCCCCAGTCACTAAAGTGTAATCTTGTGGTTTGTTCCACAGCAGCATGCCTATGAACTGTGGTTGGTAGGTTTGCCTTTGAAGTGGAATTGTGAAACCAAGGAGTGTGTGTGTGTTGGGGGGGGGGGGCGGCGTGCAGGCACCCAGCAGGGGAAACAAGCCAGGGCTGAAACTGAAAAGTCACACCTGGCATAGCTGGGGACTTGCCCCTAAAGTTGCTGTACATTGTCAGGGACTATCCAGCATTGCTTCTCCTATCAGCCAAGAGGCAGCCCCCTCCTGCTGGTGGTTCAATCAAAAGGATGCTCCTGATGGTGGCATAGTCAATCCAAGCTATAGGAATGACAACCTTCATGTGGGCCTGTGGGTAGAGATGGTGGCCAGGTAGCTGCCTGCCCCTACTCCCTTTTGACTATTGTCTGGGGAGAGTGATATGATTTTTGCCCCTTATGGCAGGGCATCTTATTGGGTACCAGAGATAACGCACAACAACTGTACCCTTGGGCTCATGTGCTGATTTCCAGGCCTCTCCTAGCCTAGGCAGGAATCACTATGTCCCGTTACACAGACACCTACCTGGGCCACCAACCAGGAGGTCACTTATGCTCATAGTTTTGGTTTCTCATCCAGACTTTTACTCTTGGCCCCTGGCAAGCAAGGCTCTGATACTTGCTGTGGGGCCTTCTCTAAGTTTCCCCCAACTGTAGTTTCCAAGCTAGCCTGAAGGCTCGAAGAACAGCTGCCCGACAGTCCTATGACAAGTGCTACCAGGGACACAATGGGAGAGATCCTTAGCTCCCCTTCTTAGACCAACAAAGAAACTTGATGAGTCAAGCAAAGCCAATTGAAAGGAAATTAGCAAGAGAAAAGATCATGGGAGGAGAGTTGACATGAATTCTCTGTCCTGGACCACCCAGGTAGGGAAAGAGCAGTTGTGTTTACTAAGGGAGCTTCTGGATAAAGACCAACTGAGGAGGTCCATCAAGTCTCATTAGATCAATCAGGAACCGATGGGGATGGTAGAGGCAGGAAAGCCTGGGTTTCTGTCCTAATTTTTGCCCCTACTTTAATCAATTGGGCATTGGGCAACCTCTTCTCCATTGCAAGTCAGAATATTTGGTTACCTAGGTGTGATCCCTAGAACTTTGTCAACTATCTAAGTTCAGCTCTCCTCATGCTGATTCCAAATTAGTTGACCAGGGGTGGAGTTCTATTTGTATTTTTTTTTTTTGGTCCCCATATGACTGGACACGATGAGTGGTAAGAACACTTCCTGCTTTGCTCTGACAGCTGGCTGCCTTCCCTGTGGCCTCCTCGGGAGTCTTGCAGGGATGGAGGGAGTTAGTGGAGGGAAACCCTAAGACCTTCCTTTTCTTGTTAGTACCAAGAATTGAACCCCAGCGATATTCTACCTCAGAGCTATACTCCCAGCCCTTTTTAGTTTTTATTTTGAAACAGGGTATTGCTAAATTGCTGCAAGACTCACTAAGTTGCTGAGGCAAGCCTTGAACCTGCAATACTCCCGCCTCAGCCTCCCAAGTACTGGGATTATAGGCATGTGCCACTACACCTAGCTAATAACTTCCTTTTATCAGCAAGAAACCACTTTCCATCAGCTCCATGCTGTTCTATGGTTTGTTTGAGGGCCAGGGGTGTGCCTGGGGAGTGAGCTGTGTTTGATAGCAGTTTTCCTTTAGAGAAGAGGCAAACCTGACAGATAAGGGAGCTTTGCCCCAGCCCTTTAGGGACTGCGGTGGGCATGCTGCCAGCTCCCCACCATCCCACCCATAAGGAAGGCCCTGGACTCTACCAACTGTTCATCTATCTCTGGATAATTCTTAGGTATTAGGTGGGCTATGGGGCTTCTAGGAGCCCAGATCCAACTGGTGAGAGCAAGTGGCCTGAGGGCAGTATTTTCTAGTTTGCAACCTTCTTCCATCTCCATTATCTTCTGCAAGGCCCTAAGAAGCAGGTTAACAGAGCAAGTGATTTCACACACACACACACACACACACACACACACACACACACACACACACACTTTATAGTTGAGGAAATGGAGACATGGAGAAGTGGATTGCATATGGTAATATAGAACTTTGACTGCAAATCAGTGGGTGGCAGGCCAGGGTGGAAGAGAAAATTTATTGCAAATAGTTCTTCAAGCACAGAATGAATAATACTATTGGTAGGCACTAGACACTTTACTTTTTCTTGTGCAATCCTCGTCATAACTCTGTGAGGCTGACATTGTTATCATTCCTATTTTCACATAATAAAACAGGCTTAGAAAGGTTAAGACTCTCGCCCAAATTTACACAGATCACTGGACTCCAAATCTGGTGCTTTTTCCATTGTACTTTAGTGAAGCTGTGCTCAATTGAACATTAGAGGTGAATCCCAGTAATTCCTCCATCAGCTGGCTCCAGGTCAGAGCATCCTAAAGCTAAAAGACATCTCTGACTCTCTCCGTATCCCACTGGGGCCCAGCCCAGCCTCCCAGCCCCAAGCCTGGTTCAGCATAACAGTGGCTTGAGGCCCTTGTGAGACCAAAGTGGGATTCCCTTCCTCCACTCCCACCCCCAGGCTTGGGTCTCTGGGAATTGTACCCAGCCAGGTGGGCCCAACCCTCCTTCCACTTAAACCTGCTAATAAGTGGCCTGGGAAAGACGATGAATAGCAGAGCAAGTCAATAGACATGAGCACTTAGATGCCGGGAGAACAGGCCTCTCCGCCACTCAGACCTTCACCATCAATTGGAGCACCGCCTCATGAAAAGTTACTTAATTGTAAATCACTTAATAGCCACAGTGGGAAACAGTCTCTTTCTCTGGGAGAATAATTGCTGTCTGATGAGCTTTTGAAGACTGCTCTCCCCTGAACCCTCGTTTCTCTTGCTTTCCCATTTCCTCCCTCCTGATGTTAGAGGACATTTTATTTGTGCTCCTCTCAGCCCATGGGGCACCTAATGAGGTTTCCCGAGGGTTCCTGTGCAGCACCCATTACCAACAGGAAGTGGATACTCTGTGGAGCAAAAACATTGTGATTAAAAGTAATATTACTAGCCACATACTCCTGTGAGGCCAGTACTTGACAGGCTGGGACAGGAGGATCATAGGTTTGAGACCAGCCTGGGCAACTTAGCAAGACCCCGTCTCAAATTAAAAAAAATAAAAGTGGGCACAAAGGCACATGCCTGTAATCCCATTATTTAAGAGGCGGAGACAGGAGGATCATAGGTTTGAAGCCAGCCTCAACAATTTAGCAAGACCTAATTTCAAAATTAAAAAAAGTAATAAATAAAAATTGGTTTGGGTGTAGCTCAAAGATAGAAGACCCCCAAGATCAATCACCAGTACCCCCAAGAAATTAAAAATAAAAAAGGCTATAGGAGTTCAGTGGCAGAGATCCCACTTGGGGTTCAACCTGCGATATTGCAAAAAAAAAAAAAAAAAGTAATGTTATATTCTTCAAGGGGTCAAAAATGGATTGGTAGCCGGGTGTGGTGGCGCACGCTTGTAATCCCAGCATTTGGGAGGCGGAGACCGAGGATCCGGGTTCGCAGCTAGCCTCAGCTACCTAGTGAGGCACTCCACAACTTAGTGAGACTCGGTTTCAAAATAAAAAATAAAAAATGGGGCTGGGGGTGTAGCTCGGAGGTAGAATGTCCCTGAGTTCAATCCCCAGTACCGCAAAAAAAAAAAAAAAAATGGATTGGTCACTCATATCTGCACACAAACTCAGAAGTATGTGGGCATACTTCTTTTTCTCCTTGTGTAACTGAATCCTGACTCCAAGCTCTCCATCTTAATAGGAAAGTAGAAATTCCAGGTCAGACATGACTTGACCTATGATCATCCTGTCTCAGCATCCCAAGTAATGGGATTATAGGCATGTACCACCATATCCAGCAATTTTAAAGAATGTAGCTCTTGTCCTAAGTGGGATGGGAGCAGAGTGACATGAATTGACTCATGTCACCTAAAGTTGTCTTTTTTCCAGGCTTAACAGTTTTAGTTCTGTCTTGGTCTGTTCAGGCTACTATAACAAAATAACATAAACTGACCAGTTTATAAACAACTGAAATTTATTTCTCACAGTTCTGGAGTCTGGGTAGTCCAAGATCAAAGTGCCCATAGATTTGGTACCTGGTGAGGACTCACTTATTCACAGATGACATCTTCTTACATTGTCCTCACATGGTTGCCAGGGGAGGCAATCTCCGTGGGACCTCTTTTATAAGGTCTCTGATTCTACTCATGAAGATGGAGTCCTCATGACCCAATCACCTCCCAAATGTCCCACCTCTTAATATTACTGCATTTGGGATTAGGTTCCAACACAATAATTTTGGATTACACACACCTTCAGACCATAGCAAATTCTTTCCAACCTTATATACATCCAGCCTTCTCTCTCCCTCCCAGCCATACCCTAGTATGTAGGTCCCAGAATAGGACACAGTTTGTCAAGGACTGCTTAATCTAGGCAGAAGTGTGTAGAGCCATTGCTTTCCTTGACATTTTCCAACACACTTTTAACACTAATACTTGTTTAGGAGAAATTAATGTTTTCAAAAGCCAGCACCTCCATGCCAGTAATACCAGTACTTGGGAGGCTGAGACAGGAGGATCACAGGTTTATGGTCAATATACAGTAACTTAGCGAGACCCTGTTTCAAAATAAAAAAATAAAAAGTGCTGGAGGGCCAAGTGTGGTGGCACACACCTGTAATCCCAGTGTTAGGGAGGCTGAGATAGGAGAATCACAGGCTCAAGACCAGCTACAGCAACTTAGTGAGACTCTGAGCAGCTTAGAGAGACCCTGTTTCAAAGCAAAAATGAAAAATGGGCTGGAGATGTAGCTCAGAGGTAGAATGCCTCTAGATTCAATCTCCAGTACACAAAAGAAAAAGAAAGAAAGAAAGACAAGAGAAGGAGAAAGGAAGGAAGGGAGGGAGGGGGGAAGGAAGGGAGGGAGGGAGAGAGGGAGGAAGAAGGAGGAGGCTAGGGGCTTATCTCAGTGTTAGAACCACACCCCTTAGGCTCAATCTTCAGTAACACACATACTCGCGCGCACACACACACACACACACACACACACACACACACACACTCGCCATCACCACAAAGCAGGTGATTCTATTCATTTTAATATGCTAAGTGTGAACACTTTAGATAAATCCACTAAGGCCTTTTGTCTTCCTCCCTAGAAACCTGTATGAGGCTAAATGGTATTATGAATTTTAGGGTTGGGCACACCTGGGTTCTATTCCTGACTCCACAACTTACTGGCTGTGTGACCTTGGATAAGTAGGAACTCTTAGTCTCATCTGTAAGGAAAAAAAGAGAGAAACAGTCTGCATCTTATCATGTAGATTAGTGATAATGTATACAAAGCCTCTCTGTTTAGTCAGTGCCTGGCCCACGCAGGCCCAGCTCAGATGGTGGCCAATCTTAGCTGTCATAGTGGCTTCTCTCATTGGTACAGAGACAGCCTAATTCTTGATCCTTGATAGGTGTGGACCCTGTATTGGGAGATAATCTGTTCAAGCTGGTCACCTCTGTTCAGGCCTCAGCAACTGGGTAACCCCTCATGTTTTTCCTATTGATCTCTTGGAGTGTCCTGGAAGTCCCAGGAGAGCCAGGGCTGTTAGCATTCATTATCAAGTTCCAGTGGGTAGTGACTGGATCCGGAGACAGGCTTCTCAGGCTGTGCTCGGAAAAGCAAGCTAAGTTATCAGCTGCATAATCAATATTAAAACCAACATCCAAGTAAGGAGCCTAAGGTGGACATCAGGAGCCCAGTGCCGGAGGAAGAGGCAAGCATGGGACTGTGGGACCAAATAGGTAAGTGGAGAGGAGGTGATAGTGGCTGGTGTTCTGTGCCAAGGCTGGGCTTTTGCAAGTCTCTGACAGCTTTTGTGGGACTGGCTGAGCCATATCTGTGTGTTCAAACAGGGGATCCACCCAGATGAGTGCCTCAGGGCTCCTATCTTGAGAGCTGATTTCAGATAGCTTAGCCCCAAAGTTAAGTATTTGTAAGCTCCAACTCTGGAGCTGAGCTTAGTGATAGGCCAATCTGAGGAAGAAACTGCTCACTTGGAAGTTAAAATAGTGGCTTGAGGAGCAGCCAGACAAGTCCTTTAGAACCCGGACAAATCTGTTCCCAGCTCTGAGCACATTTTCTCACCTGCTAAGTGGGGCCAATAGTACCTACTTAGCCTCTCTCCCACCAATACTATGCTCCAGTGGAGGTCATCCTCATTCCCCCCACTAGACAATGCAGTAAACACTGGATATGAAAGCACTTTTAAAAAATTGCAAAGGCTAGCCAGGTGTGGTGGTGCACACTTGTAATCTCTGTACTTGGAAGGCTAAGAGAGGAGGATCGCAGGTTCAAGGCAAGCCTCAGGAATTCGTTGAGAGCCTCAGCAACTTAGCAAGACCCTGTTTCAAAATAAAAAATAAAATAGGACTGGGGATGTAGTTCAGAGGTAGAATGTCCCTGGATTCAATCCTCAGTACCAAAGGAAAAACAATGTAAAGGTTATGGTTTGAAAGCAAAGTGTCCCTGCACCTCATTCTCTGGAGGAAGTCATGCTGGGAGGTGGGGTTGGGTGTTGTGTACAGATGGGGATGTGGTTGGGTGTAGAATGTGTGTGTGTGTGTGTGTGTGTGTGTGTGTGTGTGAGTGTCTCGACCGTGCTCAGCTGCAACATCTGGCGCTCGCGCTCTCTCTCTCTCTCTCTCTCTCTCTCTCTCTCTCTCTCTCTCTCTCTCTCTCTCTCTTTACTCAACCATAAAAGGACCAAAGTACCAATACATGCTACATAATGGATAAACCTTGAAGACATTTTGCTAAGTGAAAGAAACCAGACACAAAAGTCCTGATGTATGATTTTATTTATATGAACTATCCAGAATAGGCAAATTTATAGAGATAGAAAGCTGATTAGAGGTTGCAAGGGGTTGGGCATAAGAAGGAATGACAAGTGACTAGAAATGAGTAAGTGCTTTCTCTTTGGAGTTCTGGACTTAGTAGTGATGACTGCACATCTCTGTGATTATAGTTTTAAAAAAAACACTGAATTGAGCTGAGGGTAATGACACATGTCTATAATGCCAGTACTTGGGAGGCTGAGACAGGAAAATCACAGGTTCAAGGATAGCCTCAGCAATGTAAAGAGACTCTTTTCTGCCTAATGAGACTCTGTTTCCTAACAAAAAGTAAAAAAGGGCTGGGGATGTATAGCTCGGAGGTAGAATTCCCCTGGGTTCAACTCCAACTCCAACATTGAACAAACAAAAAAACATTGAATTGTACCCTTTAAAATGGTAAATTTGGGGTGTGATAATTACATTAAAATTAAAAAGCAATTGCATAAAATAATATATACAAAATTATATTTGGGGTTCTGTAACATATGGAAATGCAGTATATTTGAAAATAACAATATGAAGAGGAATAGTAGGAATTAAACTCTAGTTAAGTAAGAAAATGTCAGTAGAGAGGAATTCAAATCCACAGGAAGAAATTAAGACAACCAGAATGGTAACTAAGAAGACTAATTTGAAAATATAGCTATAAATATATTTGTGTCTTTCTCTATGGTCTTCACTTATTTAAGTAGGAGCCGGGCGTGATGGTGCATGCTTGTAATCCCAGTACTTGGGAGGCTGAAACAGGAGGATCTGGGTTCGCGGCCAGCCTCAGCTAGTTAGTGAAGCACTCCGCAACTTAGTGAGCCCCTGTTTCAAAATAAAGAATAAAAATAGTGCTGGGGCTGTAGCTCGGAAGTAGACTGCCCCTGGGTTCCATCCCCAGTGCCTCAAAAAAAAAAAAGTAGGATTATATGAAACAACAATTATAAAATGTTATAGTTGGTTTATAAATTTATATAGGCATAATATATGTAATCATGATGGGGCAAAAAAGGGGATAATGGGAATTATATAGGAGGGAAGCTTCTATAGTTTACTAGAAATAATTTTGTGTATTTTCTGAAGTAAATTTTATGTATTGCGATGTATATTATAAGTCCTGGGGCAAAGCTCAAAATTTATAGTTAAAATAATTAAAGGAATTAGTACTGTACACAAGAAAGTATTCAATTATGATAAACAGATATGGAAAGAGGAACAGAGGAATATATAGTCATGAGATGTGTAGAAAACAAAAAAATGGCAGACATAATTCCAATCATATTGTTATGGTTTGGGTTTGGAATATTCCCCCAAATGATCATGTATTGAAAGCATGTTCCCCTAGTGACCTACTTCCTTCAGCCATGCTCTACCTCTGAACATTGTTGCATTGGGGGATTTAAATCAGTTCCTTCAGTCACACATGTTACTGAGAAGCAGTATTCTCACTGTTTCAACTCCAAACTGTGGAGCAAGTAGAAAGCTCCACCTTCTTTGTCTTCTGATCAGTTTTTTGATTGGATTGTTTAGTAGATTCACATTTAGTACTACTACTGATATGTATATTAGTTAGATTTTTTTCATTACCGTGACCAAAATACCTGATGAGAACAACTTACAGGAGGAATGGTTTATTTTGGTTCATGGTTTTAAAGGTTCAACCCATAGTTGGCTGGCTGCAAGGCCAAGGTTCAAAGGTGGAGCATGGCTGAAGGAAGTAGGTCACTAGGGGAGTCTAAATTCAGACAAAAATAAGTTCACTGTATATAGTGGTTTGGATTTAGAATGTCCTACTACCCTCATAGAAATAAGGCAGCCATGTTGGAGGTGGGGCTTGGTTGCTTAGGAACTGGTCCTTGGGGTATGGCCTTGGGGATTATATATGGTCCTACCAACCCTTGCTCTCTCTCTTGCTTCTGACCTCTGTGATGTGAAAGCAAAGCCCTTGCTTTATCCCTCTCTCTACTTCCTGCCACCATGCTCTGAGCTCTGCCACTGTAACCCAACCTGGCATTAATTGAACCCCTGAAATCTCCAGGACTGTAAGCAAATAAATCTTTCTTCCCCTAAATTATGTGGTGGTCAGCTGTTTTGGATTACAGCAGTGAGGATGGTAACTGAAGCACTGTGCTACCCACAATTACCAAACACCTCCTCTCTTATTTAAAATGAATGGTTTCTACTTCTTTAAAGAAAATTTAAAATTTCATTTTATCTTCACCCTAGTCTCCTCTTCCTATGGACATGACTTATTGAGATGCTCAGTCATAGAATTGCCATGTATTTATTTATTTATTCATTCATTTATTTCATTTTTTTTCATACTGGAGATTGAATCCAGTGGCATTTCACCTCCTAGCTATATCCCTCATCTCTCTTTTTTATTAATTGGTGCATTGTAATCATACATCTTTGTTAGGTACAAGCTAATAAAGGCATACATGCACACACTTCTCATTTAACCCCTTCCCCAATTCCCAACCCACTCCCTCGCCCTCCCTCCTTCTCAAGTTCAGTTTTTATTTTGAAACAGGGTTTTGCTAAGTTGCTGAGTGTCTTGCTAAGTTTCTAAGACTGGTCTCAAACCCGTACTCCTCCTGTCTCAGTTTCCCAAGTGCTGGGATTTCATGTATGTGCCACTGTGCCTGGCTTAGAATTGCCCTCAGTTTCTTATAGCATATGATCTACAGCAAACTTCCACTTCTTTAGACCATTCTCCAAATCAAATAATCAAAACTTAAATTCTATAGAGTAGTCACTCTTTACCTACAGAGAATATATTCCAAGACTTCCAGGGAATACCTGGAAACATACATAGTACTAAACCTTATATATACTATCTCTTTTCCTATACATATATAATTATCAAAAAGCTTAATCTATAAATTAGGTACAGTAAGAGGTTAAGAACAATAATAACAAATAGAACAATTATAACAGTATGTTATAATAAGTTATTTAAAACTTATTGTTAATTTCTTGAATTCTCCAGTTAGCATTTTTAGACTGAATGTAAATGAAACCATGGAAAGAGACACCAGGGATAAAGGTACCACCATACTATGTTCTTTCTTACCCACATTACTGAGACACCCCGTGGTTCCATTGGTTTGTGTTCTGCCTCTCTGCAATGAGTAATAAACCCAATTTGTTTAACTACAGGTATGTTCCTGGTGGCTATTGGCTAAAGAGCACTGACAGTAGGTACACATTTTTTGGGGTGGAGGGGGGTGATGAAAATGTTCTAAAATTTGGTTATGCTGATGATTGTATAACTAAAAATTTACAAAAATCATTGAATTCTATACTTTAAATAGGTGAATTTTATAATATATATAGTAAGAGAGCTGATAAAATCTATAATGTAGTCATATATGTCTATCCTCATTAATACAATAGTAAGATCTAGAGGGGGGTCTAAGATGGTTGTGATGGCTCACTCTTGTAATCTCAGTCCTTAGGAGGCTGAGATAGGAGGTTCGAGGCCAGACTCAGCAACTTAGCGATACCCTGTTTCAAAATTTCTGTTAGCAGTTAGTAAAAGTAAAGGTGTAGATTTTCCTGTCTAAATTAACCCCTGAATTTTTTTATTTTTATTTCATTTTATTTATTTGTTTGTTTTTGGTACTGGGAATAGAACCCAGTAGCATCCTACCTTTGAGCTACACCCCCAGCCCTCTTTATTTTGAAACAGGGTCTCACTAAGTTGCTGAGGCTGTCCTCAAATCTATAGCCTCCTTGCATCTTGCTCAGGGATTAGAGAATGTATTCCTTGCAGTCTAAGAGGAATCCATTAGCTTCATATAGTACTGCCTGCAAAGCAATAGTTACGACGGAATTCTGTCTTTCTCATCCTCCTGGGCCTGTATGCCCCTAACTGTGTGACCTTGTCATTGCCTTTCTCTTCCTTGGGCCTCAGCTTCCTTATACATCAATAAAATGGATGTTGCTGGGTGTGGTGGTGCATGTTTGTAATCCCAGTACTTGGGAGGCTGAGACCAGAGGATCTGGGTTCGTGACCAGACTCAGCTACTTAGTGAGGCTCTCCACAACTTAATGAGACCCTGTTTCAAAATGAAGAATAAAAAATAGGACTGGGGGTGTAGCTTGGAGGTAGAATGCCCCTGGGTTCAATCCCCAGTACCAATAAATAAATAAATAAATAAATAAATAAATAAATAAATAAATAAATAAATTGGATGTGATTTAACCTCTGTCCCCCTCTGCCTCACCCCCACACACTCCTTAGTAACTAAATTTACCATGAAGAAGCAAAGAGACAATGTGTGGAAAATCCTTTGAAATTATGATGTGCTCAGAAAATGCTTGAGAATATAATGTGGAAACCAAACAACTCTGTCTGACCTTAGTTTCCTTTTTAGAAGACTTCCATATGAAAATTTAAGTTTATGAGCCGGGCGTGGTGGCGCACGCTTATAATCCCAGCATTTGGGAGGCTGAGACTGGAGGATCCGAGTTCGAGGCCAGCCTCAGCTATCTAGTGAGGCACTCCAGAACTTAGTGAGACCTGGCTTCAAAATAAAGAATAAAAAATAGGGCTGGGGGTATAGCTCGGAGGTAGAATTCCCCTGAGTTTAATCCCTAGTACCGCAAAAAAAAAGAAAATTTAAGTTTAAGCCAGGTGCACTGCTACGCACCTGCAATATCAGTACCTGGTAGGCTGAGACAGAAGGATTGCAGGCCAGCATGTTTCAAAATAAAATAGAGCTGGGAGTGTAGTTCAGAGATAAACCACCCCTAGGTTCAATCCCAAGTTCCATACCCATAAAAAATAGTTTATACAATTCTGCCTTGCTACCCTCTTTGTGACTCAGGAGGAATTTTTTTTTTAAAAGTCCTTTTGTGCATTCATCTGGGTTGGGGGTTACCTGGCAAAACAGAGATGTTTTTTGTCTTGGGGCCAGTCAAACCTTCCAGGTGGCTTTGATCATTCTACTTTAAGAAGGGATCTGACTCCCTATTCAACCCTGCTTAAGAAGATAAAAGATTACTTGTAGTTTTCAAAACTTCTCCTTCAGGAGTAGGACCCTGTCCAGGTCTTAAATAAAGTTACAGAATTTCAGCACCAAAAAGGAGCTCAGTTCCATTTTACAGGTAGGAAAGCTGAGGCCAAAGCTGAAATGTGGAGTGAAGATGGTATGGCACAATAAGCTCTGGAGTCATATTGTTTGGGTTTAAATCCTTGTTCTGTCAGTATCTTAGTGATATAGCCTTGTACTCTACAAATCACCTTTTGAAGCTTCACTTTCCTCTTCTGTAAATTAGGAGTCAGATTAACAATATCTACTTTACAAAGTGGTTGTGGATACTGAGTAATATAATTTAGTGAAAATTGCTACTGTAGGGGCAGACACACAGTGAACCCTAGTGAAATGGCAGGCAGCTGTTATGGACTTGATCTCCCACCAAACACCAGAATGCAGCCGCAGCCTCCAGACTCCCCTTTCATTTGCTCCTCGTACTTTTTTTTTTTTTTTTTTTTTTTTACAGTTAACATTTTTTTTTATTTTATTTTTTTAATTTTTTAGCATGGAATTTTATACATTTCTTGGGTACAACAGGGTTAATTACACATTTTTGTTGGGTACAAACTAGTACAGGTAAAGACATCCATGCACATATTTCTCATTAACCCTTCCCCAATTCCCACCCACCCTCCCCCTATCTCCTGGTCAGTTTAGTGATTGACTTTGATGTGATCTTAT
>PVLC010002106.1:72368-113476 GCA_004027655.1 Graphiurus murinus | reverse complement strand
AAATCAACAAAACTTTACCTAGAAAAACTAAGAAAAAAGGAGAGAAGACTCAAATAAATTATAAATGGAAGAGGAGACATTACAACTGATGCCACAGAAATAAGAATCAGAAGAGATTATTACAAGGAAGGATATGTGACTGGATAACTTAAAATTGGATAAGTTGCTGGAAGCATACATCATACCAAGACTGAACTTATAACAGAAAGCCTGAACAGATTTTTTTAAAAAAAAGGATATTGAATCAACAACCAGAAATCTACTAACAAAGAAAAGTTCATGATTGGATGGTTTCACCTGTGAATTCTACCAAACATTTAAAGAAAAATAAATCAAGAACAAGGCCACCAGGCATGGTGGCGCACGCTTGTAATCCCAGCATTTGGGAGGCTGAGACTGGAGGATCCGGGTTTGAGGTCAGCCTCAGCTACCTAGTGAGGTGCTCCACAACTTAGTGAGACTCGGTTTCAAAATAAAGAATAAAAAATAGGGCTGGGGGTATAGCTCAGAGGTAGAATGCCCCTGAGTTCAATCCCTAGTACAGCAAAAGAAAAAAAGAACAAGGCAAGGATGTCCAGTATCACCACTCTTATTCAACATAATTTTTAAAATCTTAGAGCAATTAGGCAAGAATAGGAAATTAAAGGAATACAAATAGGGAAAGAAGAAGTGAAATTATCTCTTTTTGTATATGACATGATTTTATATTTAGAAGACCCCCCCCCCAAAAAAAAAGACTTCTAAAGCTGATACACAAATTCAGCAAAGTTGCCAGGTAAAAAATTAACTTGCAAAAATCAATAGCTTTTCTATACACCAAACCACAAATCCACTGAGAAAATAAATCCAGAAAACAATTTCATTCACAGTAACCTCAAAAACAAAACTTATGAATAAGTCTAACCAAGGAGGCAAAACAAATAAACAAAAACCTCTACAGTGCAAATTATAGAATACTGAAGAACTTGAAGAAAACCTTCAAAGATTGAAAGACCTCTCACGTTCTTGTATAGGCAGAATAAATATTGTTAAAATGACCAGAAGCAGTCTACAGATTCAACACAATCCCTATCAAAATGTCACCGTCAGCTGGGCGTGGTGGCGCACGCTTGTAATCACAGCATTTGGGAGGCTGAGACCGGAGGATCCGGGTTTTCGGAAAGCCTCAGCTACCTAGTGAGGCACTCCGCAACTTAGTGAGACTCGGTTTCAAAATAAAGAATAAAAAATAAGGCTGGGGGTATAGCTCGGAGGTAGAATGCCCCTGAGTTCAATCCCCAGTACTGCAAAAAAAAAAAAAAAAAAAAAAAAAGTCAATGTCAATAGAGTGGTGGTGCACGCTTGTAATCTCAGTACTTGGAAGATTGCAAAAGGAGGACTGCAGCCTTGAGGACAGCTTTGGCAATTTACCAAGACTCTTGGCAATCTAGCCAGATTCTGTTTCAGAAACAAAAACTAAAAAGGGCTGGGGTGTAGCTCAGAGGCAAAATGCCCCTGACTTCAATTCCCAGTACCACAAAACAAACCAATATCATTCTTCACAGAGCTAGAAAAAAATGGTCCTAAAATTCATATGAAAGAACAATAGACCCTGAATAGCCAAAGCAGTCCTGATTATTAAGAACCATGCAGGAGTAATCTCAATTCTTCTTAGACTCTTCCCCCCCAAAAAAACTGCATAAGACAGATACTTCCAACCTTACTTAATGGTACTAGCATTGCCCTGATACCAAAGCTAAACAAAGACAACACAAACAGATCAACATCTCTATGAACGTCTATGGAAAAACTCCCAATAAAATACTGGAAAATCAAACTCAACAGGACATTAAAAGGGTCAGTCACTACAATCAAGTGAAATTCATCCCTGGGATGCAAGGATGGCTTAACATATGCAAATCTACTGATGTGATATACCAGACTAACAGACTGAAGGATAATAATCACATGATCACCACAATAGTGGCAGAAAAAGGTTTTGACAAAATGCAACACCTTTTCATGATTAAAACACACACACACACACACACACACACACACACACACACACACACACAAAACCTTAAACTAGATATAGAAGGAATTTGCCTCAAGACAATAAAGGATTAGTGAAAAGCCTATAGCTGACAGTATACTCAACAGTAAAAAATTGAAACTCTTTCCTCTAAGGTCTGAAAAAAGAACTATAGGATGCCTGTTTTATCATTTCTATTCAACATGGTACTGGAACCATAAAATTCCTAGAGGAAAATATAGAGAAAAAGCTTCATGACATTGGACCGGGCAATGATTTCTTGGGTATAATGCCAAAAGGAAAGTTAGACACGTGAGACTATATCAAACTAAAAAGGGTTTGCACAGCAAAGGAACAATGGAACACAAGAGCAATCTACAGAATGGGAGAAAATATTTGCAAACGATTTTATCTGATAAGGGATTAATATTCAGAATATATAAGGAACTCAAACAATAGCAAAAATCAAATAATTTAATTTAAAAATGGGCAAATAGGTCCCATCTTAAGTTGACTTTTGTGCAAGGTGAGAGATTGGGGTCTAATTTCATTCTTTTACATATGAATATTCAATGTTCCCAACATAGATGTCCATCAGCAGAAGAATGGATAAAATATATATATGTGTGTGTGTGTATATATATACACATATATACGGTATATAAACACAATTCGATTTTACTCACCATAAAGAACAAAATTATGTTATTTGCAGGAAAATGGATGGAACTAGAGAATATTATGCTAAGTAAGATCATCCAGGAGCTGGGCGTGGCCATGCTTGTAATCCCAGTACTTAGGAGGCTGAGACAGCAGGATCACAGGTTCACAGCCAGCCTCAGCAACTTGTGAGGCCCTCTGCAACTTAGTGAGATGCCAAAAAATAAATGAAATAGGGCTGGGGGTGTAGCTCAGAAGTAGAATGCCGCTGGTTCACTTCACAGGAGATGCGAGCTGTAACCAGGAGAACCTGTAGGCTGCTGACTGGCAAGTCCTGAGTGGGGGAACTAGTCAGAACCCGCTTCGTTGCAACCAAATAAACTGATTTCTAATGGCTTGAGTAAAAAGGAATGAAGAAAGAAAGGGAGGAAGAGAGGGAGAACGGAAGGAAAGTTGGTTCGTCATCTCAGTAAAGGCCAAGAAATGCCTTGTGACTTTTTTCTAATATGCTTCTTATTTCTGGAAGAGAATCTCTTTCTCCTAATATCCCCTTGGCCGAGATGAGACATTAATGACTGCCAAGTTCTCCGTCTCTTCGGCTTGTGGACAATTAAAGCTGCAGAGCAGGCATGTCGCCATGTTGAAAGGGAGTGCAGGTCGATGATGATGTCCCAGAACATGGCGGCCATCTTGTCGCTTGTCCTGCTGCACCCAATAGTGACTGAGGACTTCTTTCTAACGTATAATTTTAGTGCAGTAATCAAGAGTAGCTAGAAAAAGATAAACTGATATACTTTTTTGAAAAAAATATGAAGCCGGGCCTGGTGGTGCATGCTTGTAATCCCAGTACTTGGGAGGCTGAAACTGGAGGATCTGGGTTCGCGGCCAGCCTCAGATACTTAGTGAGACTCTCTACGACTTAGTGAGACTCTGTTTCAAAATGAGGAATTAAAAAATAGGACTGAGGGTGTAGCTCAGAGATAGAATGCCCCTGGATTCAATCCCCAGTACTGCACCAAAAAAAAAAAAAAAAAAAAAAAAAAAAAAAAAAAAAAAAAAAAAAAAAATATATATATATATATATATATATATATATATATATATATATGAAAAGATTATTTGGCCAAGAGTGGTGGTACATTCCTGTAATCTCAGTACTTGGAAGGCTGAGACAGGAGGATTGCAGGTTCAAGGACAGCCTCAGTGAGATAGCAAACAGAGACACTCTCATCAATCTAGCAAGACTTTATTTCAGAATAAAATAAAAAGTGCTGGGGGTATAGTTCTGAGCTAGAATACCCCTGGGTCAATTCCCAGTACCACACACCCACTCAAAATACATACACACAGATTTCATTTATATCTATTCTGAGAAATAGCCACCCGTTGTATCTAATTGCGGTTATTTTTCTCTTTCAATCCAGCGTAGCACTCCTTTTCAAAATGAAAGGAAAATCACCTTCATTTTGGAGGTGTTATGAGAGATGTTACAAAGTAAGACATGATTCATTTGAACTAAAATAAGAAAGACATAAAATGATGAACATAGTTTTAATGTAAAATTTCCAGTCAAGTTGAAAACAAAATGGACAAGTATCGGTTCTTAACAAAACTACTAAATTGTGTACTGTGAACTTAATCATCTTACACTTAAATGTATACTTGGTAGTTACATCAAATTATTTTAATGTACTGACTATATCTACCCATCACATTTTATATAAAAAATTGCAAAGCTACATATATTAAATGCTATATCCCTGTGAACTTAATAATCTTACATTTAAATGTATACTTCGTAGTTATATCAAATTATTTTAATGTACTATCTACCCATCACATTTTACATAAAAAAATTGCAATATTAATTGCTATGTCCCTGGAAGCTGAGGGCTTTCAGGTCACGTGCCCTCCTTCCCCTCAGCACAGAAGAGTGGGATCATCGACCTAAAGGATTTAGAGGCTGCCATCCAGCCAGATACCAGCCTGGTTTCAGATATGACTATGAATAATGAGATTGGGGTGAAACAGCCTAATGCGGAAATAGGACAGATTTGCAGTTCCAAAAAGGTCTGTTTCCATACTGATGCAGCCCAGGCTGTTGGAAAAATCCCACTTGATATCAACGACAAGAACATTGATCTCATGAGCATCAGTGGTCCCTAAATCTATGGTCCTAAAGGGGATGGTGCCATCTACATCTACGGCAGGCCCCGCGTGCGTGTGGAGGCCCTGCAGAGTGGAGGGGGACGGAGCGGGGTTTGCAGTCAGGGACGGACCTACATCCTTGGTAGTGGGGCTGGGAGCTGCGTGTGAGGTGGCGCAGGAAGAAGTGGGAAGGGTAACGGGAAGCAAAGTTGTTTGGAACTTATTCTGCAAATTTCTCTTGCTTCCTCATATTTTCCCTAGGCATGTTTTATTTTGTAAAGCTGCACAAAAAGTGTGGGTTGATCTGTTATTGTTTTGATTGTCAATGTCATATAGATACTAGGAGACTGAGATGTTGAGCCTCTAGTGTAAAAATCTGCAGTAAGATGAAAGTTTCAAACTGAATATAGTATCAGGGAGTGGCTGGTCACATGCTAGTCTATGTGCCTCAAGAAAATAACCAAAATGCATATTTGATGTCTTTTGTTTTTCAGCCATTTAGAAGCAGACTAGCCGGGCGTGGTGGCGCACGCTTGTAATCCCAGCATTCGGGAGGCTGAGACTGAAGGATACGGGTTCGCCGCCAGCCTCAGCTACCTAGTGAGGCACTCCGCAACTTAGTGAGACTCAGTTTCAAAATAAAGAATAAAAAATAGGGCTGAGGGTATATCTCGGTGGTAGAATGCCCCTGAGTTCAATCCCCAGTACTGCAAAAAAAAAAAAAAAAAAAAAAAAAAAAAAAAAAAAAAAAAAAAAAAAAAAAAAAAAAAAAAAAAAAAAAAAAAGAAGCAGACTAAACATCTGATAGCTTGAGCAAACTGGCACAGCCTAGCAGTGACATTATATATTTTCTATTGTCATCCTCTCTGTCATGGTCAAAGAGGTTCGGACATCTATAACAACTAATACACTCTACACATATACAATCTAAAATATAATTGCAGGCCATTTATGTCATGTTTAAATACTTCCATAAAAATTTAAAAACAAAGCATTGTTATAAATATTAAACACTAATAAAATAATCTATCTCTCTTACATAAAAAAAAAAAAAGAAGTGGGAAGTGGGGTATGACCACAAGCAGATCTCAAAGTTATCAGAATGGTTGATACAGTCTATAATGAAGAGCCTTCCAGATGTGGTGAGGAATGGAGACCCTGAACGTCACTGCCCAGGCTGTGTCATCCTCTCACTGGTGTATGTGGAAGTGGAGCGTCTGCTGACGGCCCTCAAGGATGTTGCCTTACCCTCAGCGAACAGGTGCACCTCTGCATCCCTGGAGCCCTCTTATGGCCTAAGAGCGATTGGCACTGATGAGGAGTTCGCACACTCCTCTATCAGATTTGGCATTGGCTGCTTCCCTGCAGAGGAGGAAGGTGTCCACACTGAAGAAATGCATTCACTGTGTGAAGCGTCTTCCAGAAATGGGTCCTCTCTGGGAGCTGGTGCACAATAGCACCGACCTCATGAGCATCAAGTGGACCCAACACCAGAAGACGGGGCCCCTGACATTGTGCTGGCCCAGCCCCTCCTGCCTCACTGGCCTGCGTACAGCCAGGCATCTTGTTCTACCCAGTGGGTGCTCCCTGGGCAAATCAGAATCTGAATACCCCAGCTGACTTCAGCACAGCCCACTTTAGACTCAAAAACACAAGGGAAATATTTCTCCCCAACCTTAGCTCTTTTGTTGGGTAACACTCCCTGTTTCTCTTTGGGACTTCTTAGGCAACACTTGGGTAACACTTCTTGGGTAATACTCCCTGTTTCTCTTTGGGACTTCTTAGAGTGTGTAGGCATTCTCATCCAGAAGCAGTAAAGACGTTTACTATGATGTTGCTGCTGGATGTATCTGTGTCCTTCGTGGGAAGAGCAAGAAGAACTGGAAGAAAGCTCTTTGTTCATGGATTCCCATGTTCTGTGTGACCTCTGACTGGTGGCATTCTGCTGTACAATTGGACTGGCTTCTTTGGCAACAGGCATAATCAACTTCAATTTGATTTTTTTTTTTTTTTTTTTTTTTTTTTTTTTTTTTTTTTTTTTTGTAGCTCCAAAGGACATTTCTTTACATGGACTGTAGACTGAATAACCAGTTTCTTAGGATGCTTAGCTCCTCTCTGTTCTCATCCTCCTTTCTTTGTTTTGACTTAATAGAGTTATAAATATCTATATTGCTTCACTTATTATTCCAATGATTTATGTTTCTCTTCTTATAATTTGTTAATTTGAAAATTGGAGAAATAAACTCTTCTGTTTAAAAAAAATCAAGCATTGTTTGCTTTCTTTAATTTGTTGCTTTTCTTGCATTATGAGTTGGACCTTTGACTGAATTTTTTTGTTTTTGTTTTTTGTTTTGGTGGCACTAGGGATTGAACTCAGGGTTATTCTACCTTCATGCTACACCCCCAGCCCCATTTTTTTTTTTTGAAACAGGGTCTCTCACTAAATTGCAGAGGTCCTCAGTAGGTTGCTGAATCTGATTGCAAACCTGCGATCCTCCTGTCTCAGCCTCCCAAGTATTGGGATTACAGGTGTGTGCCACCACACCTGACTGTGTTGTTGTTGTTTAAACAGTTAACTGTAAGCAGGGAGTGGTGGTGTATACTTGTAATATCAGTATTTGGGAAGCTGAGACAGGAGGATGGCAGGTTTGCAGCCAGCCTCAGCAACTTAGCGAGGCCCTCTGCAACTTAGTGGGACCCTGTTTCCAAAGAAGAAATAAAATTGGATGGGGATATAACTTGGAAGTAGAATGCCTCTGGGCTCCATTCCCAGAAACACACACACACACACACACACACACACACACACACACACACACACACACCACAGTTAACTGTATTTACTTCCTAACATCTTACAAGGTAAGCATTATTTATTATTTCCATTTGACATGCAAGGAAACAGGGACCCAGTCTAACAATCTGTCTAACACAGTGAAGAGCAGAGTGACTCCAAACTCAGGTCCCTGTAGTTTCTGTGCCCTTTCCTCGGCCCTACAGCTTCAGGCAGAACACCGGCACCAGGGGGCAAGCAAACTGCTGCTGGACGGTGACTCTGCTCCTCCGCATCGGAGCTTGCAGCCTTTTTGCACTGCTACTTGTCACAGAAGAGAGTCACACCCTGGGTAGATGACTACACTGAATGCCCTCAAAAATCACTGAGGCCACAGACACATTACAAAATGCCTTTACCAATCCCAGAAAACCTCACTTCCTTCCAAGGGAGTGCTTATGCAAAGAAGAGGCAGAAAAATAGCTTCTCTCTGTATTTAGGTCTTTCTTTCTTTTTTCCTTCCCCTTTTCTTTCTTTCTCTCCTTTCTTTTCTTTCTTTCTTTCTTTCCTTTCTTTCTTTCATACTGAGGATTGAACCCAGGAGCATTCTACCTCTGAGTTATACCCCCAGTCATTTTTATTTTTTATTTTGAAACAGGGTCTCAATAAGATGCTGAAACTGACCTCAAACCTATCATCTTTCTGTCTCAGCCTCCCAAGTACTGGGATTACAGCCATGTCCCATCATGCCCAGCGTATTACAGTCTTAAAAAGAGAATGTAGCCAGGCATGGTGATGCATGCTTGTAATCCCAGTACTTGGGAGACTGAGACAGGAGGATCTCAGGTTCACAGTTAGCGTCAACAATTTAGTGAAGCTCTCAGCAACTTAGTGAAACCCTGTTTCCAAATTAAAAATAAAATAGAGCTAAGGATGTAGCCCAGAGGTAGAAGGTACCACAAAGAGGGAAAGAGAGAGAGAGAGAGAGAGAGAGAATATGAATGAGAATATGGTGAGCCAGGTATGGTGGAACATGCCTGTAATCCCAGTAGTTGGGAGGCTGAGACAGGAGGATCACAGGCTAGAAGTCAGCCTCAGCCACTTAGAATCTCAGCAACTTAACAAGACTCTGTTTCAAAATAAAAAGATCTGGGGGTACAGTCCAGAAGTGGAATGACCCTGGGTTCGATATCCAGTACTAATACTGAGAGACGAGAGAAAGAGAGGGAGAGGGAGGGGGAGAGGGAAGGGAAGAGGGAGGGGAAGAGGAAAAAAGAGAATGAATATAAATCTCAACTCTATTTCTGGTCAAAAGTAGAACATTTTTAAAGGAGGATGTCTACCTCTTTATTAGGGCAGTGATGACTCTTCAGGCCAAGTGATTTTCTTGCGTGTTTGTTTAATTGTGATGTCCACTAATTAAAAATTGAGTTCTGTGGGATTGTGAAATGCTGAAAACCCGCATTTCGATCTCTACTTAGGGTTCTGTTACGAAACCTTTAGGCCACGGATCCTTTCTCTAACTCTGCAGAGCCACCCATCCCAAGAGAGCAGGCTCATTCTTTGGAGAAATTGAAAAGAGGTTCATTCAAGACTCTCTGGACACAGAGGCCTTGGGTGAGACGAGCCCATGGCGGAGGACACAGGAATTCCATGACAGACGCCCACTGGACTCTGACATCCTCAGCCTCCTTCCTTCCCGCCCGATGCCCAGGACGGTGACCTCTGAGCAGTTTCTATTCCAGACCGAGACTGGACAGTTGGTCTCTGAAGAAGCTGAACCCAACCCACCGAAATGGATGTACGATGTCTACAAAGATTGACCGGCCATTGGTCACCTGAAATGGTTCCACAACCACATCTGCAAGTGCTCTTCCTCACCACCGATGTAATTCTTCTGAACGTGAGGACTTCAAAGTTCATTAAAAGGAGTCGGAGGGCTTAGGATGTAGCTCAGTGGTAAAGCACTGATCTCGCACGCACAAGGCTCTGTGTTCAATCCCCAGTACTGCAAAAACAAACAAACAAAACAAAAAAAGGAGCCAGGAGTGGTGGCCCATGCCTAAGACAGGAGGATTAGAGGTTCGAGGCCAGCCTCAGCAACTTACTGAGACCCTCAGCATCTTAGTGAGTCCCTGTTTCAAAATAAAAAGAGCTGGGATGAAACTCAGAGGTGAAATGTTCCTGGGTTCAATCTCTAATACTAAAAAAAAAAAAAAAAAAATAGTTCATTCATTTAAAGATATTACTTTGTTAAGTATTTCCTCCTGTATATTCAGTTTCCTCCTAAGCAGGCTACTTTCCTTCCTCTTCCAGCTTGAAGATCATTTAAGTACTTCAGAACTCCACTCTAATATGCTAAGAGTATGTAATCTATTCCCAAGTAGAGATTAATTTCTTCTTCTATACCATCATCATACTTCATAAGTATCAAATGAATTATTTTAAGCTCAGAAAACCTTCATGAAACAAATAATCTGATTCAGGTCTGTTCAACGACTAAATAGTTCTAAATTTTCTTTATTAGGGGGACAGGGTCTTTTCTAAGCTAAATAGACACAGTGCATTCTAATATATAATTAGTTCCCTCAAAGAAGATATTAAAAGCCAGGCATGGTGGAGCATGCCTGTAATCCCAGAATTTGGGAGGCTGAGACAGGAGGATTGCAGGTTTGAGGACAACCTCAGCAAGTGATGAGACTCTCATCAACCTAGTGAGACCCTGTTTCCAAATAAAAAATAAAATAAAATAGGGCTGGGGATACGGTCTGAAGGTAGAAGATCCCTGAGGTCCATTCCTCGTACCACACACATACACAAAATAAATAAATGAAATAAAACTAAGAATAAGTCCTCGGGGGTGGGGAGGAGTAGGAGTATGCAGTGAGACTTGCACCAGATCCTTGAAGATCAAAACATAAAGAACTTTTATATTTTTGATGGTACTAGAGATTGAACCCAGAGGCATACTACCTCTGAGCTACATCCCCAGCCCTATTTTATTTATTCTGAAACAGTCTCATAAGTTGCTGAAGGTCTTGCCAAGTTGCAGAGGCTGGCCTCAAGCCTTCAGTCCTCCTGTCTCAGCTTTCCAAGTACTGGGACTACCAGTGTGTGCCACTGTGCCCAGGTAATAAGAAACTTTTAATAAATACCAACTAACATTTATTACATCACATACTCACACGGGGCCTCTTGATTCTCACACATACTCCCTACAAGTATTACTATCCTGGTTTCATAGATGAGGCAATAGGTTTGAGAGTGAAAGGAAAAGGCTTTCCAGGAAGCGAATCTCTGATCAGTATTAAAAGAGCAAGAATGGCGAGCAAAGTACATACCCCTTTGACAGCTTTCACCACCCTTAAGTGTTGGTTTCAGTCTCCTGTGAACAGCTAGTATATTATCTTGTGCTTTTATTTGTTGTGGTTCCTTCCCTTTGTGAGTACACCTGCATGTCTCCCAAGATGAACTGCGTCTTTTCTTAATAGTGTGAGGGTAGTAAATCACGTATCAGACTTTGGCTCCCTCATGCTCTCTCATTAGACTTTCAGAACTCAATAGTATTCTAAGCATTCATCCTGAGGACAGTTTACCAGGGCCCTCTGGTGATTTTATATGAGGATGTCAGCATTTGAGAGTTGCCTGCCAGAGAGAACACTCATCAGACCAAGGGCATATCACTCCTCTCAATATTAGCTGAAAAATTCTACTCTTTGGAAGAACAAGGAGCTAAACCATCAGAAATGAAGTGCTTACTCTTCGTGAAGAACACAGACATTATCTTTATCCAGCTGTGGAGATATGGAGCTTGAATATGGAATTTAAAAGCTCTACATTTTGCATAAGAACTTAACTCAGAGTTGGGTTAACAGTCTCTTATTAAATATCAGACCCAAGCTGGGCATGATGACACATGCTTGTAAACCCAGTACTGGGCAGCCGAGACAGGAGGGTCACAGGTTCGCTGCAGTTAAAGATACTTATAAGAGTTGAATTATAAGATACCTATAAGAATTATCTTCTTTTACTCCCAATATGCATGCAATGTACAAACATCTGAATTAGCGAGTAGGGCTGGAGGTGTAGCTCAGAAGTAGAATGCCTCTGGCTCAATCTCCAGCAACACACACACACACACACACACACACACACACACACACACACACACAGAGTTAAATATCAGACCCAGCTTTGTCCAAAGATCTAAGTAGTTAACATATTTTACTCTCTTCTACATATAGGTGAGCATGCTCTGCTACTCATTTTTAAACTTTCAAATGTTCACTTTAGTAAAATCTAAAATCCAAGAAAGTTACCTTTTTTTAGAGTAGAATCAGAGCTATGTATTGTTTTGTATTCTAGCCTTCATATTTATTTTTTGTCCCACTGTCAAGTGATAGTAGAGAGACACATAATGAAGGTAACTTTTTTTTTGCAGTACTGGGGATTGAACCCAGGGGCATTCTACCTCTGAGCTATACTCCCGGCCTATTTTTTATTCTTTATTTTGAAACAGTGTCTCACTAAGTTGTGGAGCGCCTCACTAGGTAGCTGAGGTTGGTCGTGAACCCAGATCCTCCTGTTTCAGCCTCCCAAATGCTGGGATTACAAGTATGAGCCACCACGCCTGGCTTGAAGATAACTTTGGAGTCTGACTTTTAAATTATTTTGAAGTCTGTTCTCTATGAACATGTTTAGGAATGAGTCATCACTTCCTAGGTGACAGAACTTTCTTCCTTTTTCAAATACCACTCTTTTTAAAAAGTATTCCCTGCTGATTTACAAGCAACACAACTCTCTAGTATGGTGAATAGAAGCACAGCTTCTAAAGTCAGAAGATAAGCCACAAGTTAAGATCACCACAATCCCTGTGATTTTAACCTCCGTCAATTCTCTCATCAATTAAATAGAGAAAATGGCATCTACCTTAGCGATTAACATGCACTAAAAGTTCATATCACAATCCAGGTTATGTAGGAGTGCTTGGTAAATGTTAACAACTATGAAGAGTGGGCTAGAGGTGTAGCTTAAACATCTGTTGATGGACATCTCAGCTGGTTCCATAGTTGGCAATTGTGAATTGTGTAGCTATTAATATGAAAATACATGCATTAGTATGGTAGTCTGGCTTCAAATCTTTTGGGTAGATACCCAGGAGTGGTATAGCTGGGTCATATTATAGGTTGATTCCTATTCTTCCTAGGATCCTTCACACTGTTTTCCAAAATGGCTGTACTAATTTGCAATCCCAACAGTGTATCAGAGTTCCTACTTCTCCATATCCTTACCAGTATTTATTACTTTGTTTTTAA
This sequence comes from Graphiurus murinus, assembly GCA_004027655.1. Lineage (NCBI taxonomy): Eukaryota > Metazoa > Chordata > Mammalia > Rodentia > Gliridae > Graphiurus > Graphiurus murinus. Next base: position 100,566 of record PVLC010002106.1, on the reverse strand, counting down.
TGATTGCCATTCTAACTGGGGTTAGAAAGAAATGTCAGGGTAGTTTTGATTTGCATCTCTCTGATTGCTAATGATGTTGAACATTTTTTCATAAATTTATTGGCCATCCACAGATGGATTACAAGCCGGGCGTGGTAGCGCACGCTTGTAATCCCAGCATTTGGGAGGCTGAGACTGGAGGATCCGGGTTCAAGGCCAGCTGCTTAGTGAGGCCCTCCACAACTTAGTGAGAACCTATTTCAAAATAAAGAATAAAAAATAGGGCTGGGGTTGTAGCTTGGGCCCCCAGGTTCCATCCCCAGTACTGCAAAAAAAAAAAAAAAAAAGATGGATTACAAAATTATAGGATATGTACACAATGGAATTCTACTTAGCCATAAAGAAGAACCAAATTACATAATTTGCAGGGAAATGGATGGATCTGGAGAATATTATGCTAAGTGAGATTAGTCAGCCACAAAAAACAAAATGTTGGATGTTCTCCCCATATTGAGAAGCTAGGGAAACATTGGGACACAGGAGGGACTCCAGACAAAGAGGAAACTTCAGTGAAATGAAGGAAGGAACCTAACTGAGGAAGATGGGGCGGGGAGGAAGACTTGAAGAGGGAAATACCTCAATGGGCATGTGTATACACAAACTTATCAAAGCCAATTGCTGTGCTGAGAAGAAGGTGGGGAGGGGGAGAGATTGCGGTGGGAACTGGGGGAGGGCTCAATGAGTGCTGTGTGTATGTATGCCTCTATCTTCCTGAACAGCATCAAGATGTATTATGATGCACTGAAAAAAAAAGAAAATACACTGAGATTCCATCTAAATTAGAATGACAATCATCAATGAACACAAACAATAATAAATGTTGGTAAGGATATGGGGAAATAGGAACTCTTACACTGTTAGTTGGACTACAAACTGGTAAAACTAGTTCAGCTGCTATGGACATCAGTGTGGAGGCTTCTCAGAAGATTGGGAATGGGACCACCATATGACCCAGCAATATCTCTCTTGGGCATCTTTCCAAAGGAATTGAAGTTAGAATACTATAGCAATACATGTTTATAGCAGCACAATTCACAATAGACAAATTATGGAACCAGCCTAGGTGTCCATCAACAGATGAATGGATCACAAAACTGTGGTATATGTATACACAATGGAATATTAGCCAGAAAGAACAAACATGTTATTTGCAGGAAAATGGATGGAACTAGAGAATATAATGCTAAGTGAGATTAGCCAACCTGAAAAAGCTAATAGTTATGTTTTCTTTCATATGTGGAAGCTAGACAGAAATTGGGGAACAAGGGTAACCTTGGATAGAAGAGCAGGGACCCCAATGGAGATTTAGGGAAGGGAGAAGGGGGATAAGGATGTAAAGGTAGCAGTTTTAAATAATGCTGTATGAATATTAAATTACCAATGCCGATTTCTTTTTTCGTTTTTGGTAGTACTGGAGATTGAACCTGGGGCATTCTACCTCAGAGCTATACCTCCAGTCCTATCTTATTTTTTATTTTGAAACGGGGTCTCAACAAGTTGCAGATGGCCTCACTAAGTTCCTGAGGCTGGCTTCCAACCTGTGATCCTCCTGTCTCAGCCTCCCAAGGACTGGGATTACAAGCATGCGCCACCATGCCTGGCTCCCCAGCGCCAATTTCAAAGACATGTATGGGGAAGGGAGAGTGGAAGTAGGACCCGGAAATGCTTCAAGTGTTGTGTGCATATCTATTCCTGTCATTCTCTATGCCTCAGTATGATGTATAATGATAATACACCAATGAAAAGTAGTTAAAAAGTTGAAAAAAAAGTTAAGCACCATTTCCAGCAGTAGGGGTCACTCTCTCCCCAAGTACAAAAAGGGAGACGCCTTTTATTGCTAATTCAGATGCTTGTGTACTGCTTATATATTAGGGAGGGAAAGGCAGAAGATAAAATAACTCTTATAGGCATCTTATAAATAAAGATATAAACTTAACTACAGCCCCCAAATTGCTATTTGGGAATTGAGAGTTAACAAGTGTACATGCACGCCGGAAGGAGTGGGGTGCTTGAGGGGCCTGTGAACCATGTACAAGTTATAATACATGACTTAGCAAATATTCTCAGTTGTAACTCAATCCTTATTTGGTCTGCTACTGCATAATTTATCAAAAGATGACAAGTTACTAGGAAATGACTGCATAGTTTAAAAAAAGTAACTATAACCATAACCGTATACTAAGAGTTATTAACTCTAGATTTGATTGTTGAGATCTGGAATCTTGGGATTATATCAGCCCTAGAAACTTTAGCTTTGTTTTCCATCTATACAAAGACACATTTTCTAAGCAAAGACTCACTTCACGATCTGCCACTTTACTAGGTCAATGGAATTTTCCACAATAGAGAAACCTGACAGACACATTTGACAGTGCCGGGAAATAGTTTATTTAGTAAGTGAAGCACCAAAAAACCCAAAAAACAAAAAAACCCCAAAACTATTCTTTTATTATAAAACAATAATAATTTAATGATTTTTGTATTTGCTCTTATAACTAATGAAAGGCAAGAGCCTATGTTCAATACTGGAAACCAGATCATCAGACAAAAATCACATTTATTTCAATAGCTCAAAGTGCAAAAATACAGCAAGTCAGTTCACAAAGTTTCAAGACACAGCTTGAAGTATAATGAAAACTTGATATACAAAAATTAAAGGGTAAATAGCAGAAATAAAGCTCCTTAATTTTTTAAAAATTCAAGTAAATTGAAATATCTTTAGACTAAAATATTCTACTTACATCAGGTCAGGAACACTTTAATTTACAGATGTTGACAGTGCACTGTAGTGAAAAAATGACTCCTTCGAGAATCAACCCAAACGGAGTACCCTTAGACAAGAGTGAAGTTCTCGGTGTTGGCTACTTCTGATTTGGCAGCCTTCAGTTACTTACTGTATCAACTGATGTCATTAATTCATGATATTGTGATTTTAGGCAAATTCTAAAAAACATTTAAAGTCAACTATAAGGCCAATACCATTATTAAAAATTTTCTGAAATGATGGGTATATATCTAATAGACTTAAACTTCAGGCCTCTGATACTCCTGGGGGAAAAGACATAAATTAACATTTCTTCCATTACTTAAAACCTTTTGGTAAGGTTAGCAATGTGGCCTTTAAAACTTCCTCATGAAAACTGTACTTCCATCTTTCTTTATCCTTATATATACAGAACTTGTATGTAAAGTAGAAAAGTTCCCACTCGGAAGATAATTAAAGGTTGTTAATGGTCTTTTTTATCACTTAGCAGTCAAGACCCATTTCTGCTCCCCAGAAGCAAGGTTAGCTACTAGTTTCAATTTGGGAAAATGTGTATCTTCAGGAAGATGAGACACATCTAGTCAGTCTTTTTCTCATACTTCTTCATTTTCTCGTAATAGGCGTGATACTGAGAGTCTGTTCCAAAAAGCCTATCCCACCACGTAAATGTTGAAGCGTAATTCCCAACGAAGTTCATGTGGTGGAAATCGTGATGCCGAGAACCAGCGTAGAAAGGGATGAGGTGTAAGGGGTTGAAAGGAAGATCATAACCACTGGAATAAAAACAATAAAGATGAATCGTGAAATCAGCACATCTCCGGTAGCTGACAGTGTCACTCAGTCATGTCATTGACTAACTCAAGAAACACTCTCTTTGCCTAAGAAACTTCAATTGTGACACGTTTACAAAAGGCAAAAACTTACAGAAAAAGACGTGTATTCTAGAAACCACTTTAGGGCATTTAAAAAATAACAAAAACAAAGGCTAAGTAGTAGAGTACTTGCCTAGCATGCATAAAGCACTGGTTCAATCACCAGCACCATTAAAAAAAACAAAAACAAAATCCCCACCTCAAAACTTGCCCAGCATGGTGGCCCCTGCCTACAATCCCAGTACTTGGGAGGCTAAAACAGGAGGATCACCGGTTTAAGGTCAATGTTCAGTAAATTTAGCAAGATATGTTTCAAAATAAAAAGTAAAGAGGGCTGGGGGTATGGCTCAGGGTAGAACATTTCTGGGGAGTTCAGTCCCCTGTAAACCCCCTCACACACACGTATCTTAAAGGAATCTATAGAAATTACATATTTATACACCAGGGGATAAAAGATAGGGGTAATGAATCTTTAGACACAGATTTTTTTTTTGGTAGTGGTGGTGGTACTGGGGATTGAACCCAGGGGCATTCTACTTCTGAGCTATACTCCCAGCCCTTTTCATGTTTTAGATTTGAAACAGGGTCTCACTAAGTTGCTGAGGCTGTCCTCAAACCTGCAATCCTCCTGTCTTGGCCTCCAAAGTACTGGGATTACAGGCAGGTACCACCATACCCAGATTAGACATAGATTTTCAATAATTTTTTTTTTTTTTCGGTACTGGGGATTGAACTCAGGGGCATTCTACCTCCGAGCTACACCCCCAGCCCTATTTTTTATTCTTTATTTTGAAACAGGGTCTCGCTAGGTTGCGGAGTGCCTCACTAGGTAGCTGAGGCTGGCCTCGAACCCAGATCCTCCGATCTCAGCCTCCCAAATGCTGGGATTACAAGCATGCGCCACCACACCCGGCTCTCAATAATTATTTTTGTTTTGTTTTAGGAGTTTTTCCTACCGCAATCTGTATCTGATGGAAGTAAAGCTCATAACACTACGTATGGTTTCTAGTGAAATTAACATCAAGTACTAAAAGAAAAAGTGAGACCCAAGAATCACTGTGTAGCACCTTCTTTCTTTACCTTTTCAAGGCAATGACAGTTGGGATGAAATGCACCACGATAAATTAAAATACTAGCGTGCTTTTCTGTGGTTGGAAAAATATACATGATTTTAAAAAGAGCCCCCCCCCACTTTTGGTAATTCAATAATTATTGGGTTCAATATTATTTTTTGGTGCTGAGGATTGAATAATAATTATTATTCAATAATAATTAAATAGCAATTTTTTGGTACTGGGAATTGAACCCAGAGTCATTCTATCTCCAAGTTACACCCTAGCCCAATTTTATATCTTATTTGGAAACAGAGTCTCACTAGGTTGCGGAGAGCCTCGGTAAGTTGCTGAGGCTGGCTTTGAACTTGCGATCCTCCTGTCTCAGCCTCCTAAGTACTGGGATTACAAGTGTGTGCCACCATGCCCAGCTATGACGATCTGCCTTTATTTCTAATTCCATATCTAAAGTTAGATATCCACAGTTCTTACAGTCTGATTTGTCCAAACCTCTCTCCCTTTTGGAGGCTGAAGAGGAGAAAGAAAGGAAGCACTAATTTTGCTCCTTGAATCATTTAAAAATAATTCTTAGTATTTGATGTTCTGTATTCTGTGGTATAGTCCCAAATCAAAAAATGAAATGAACACACAATACTTTTGAAATAATAATAAAAAAATTGGGGTACTAAACATTTAAAGAAACATTCAATATAAAAATAAAAATTGCCACAAAATCTCTTCCAATCAACAGAAAGGAAGCATTTGGCATATGTCAATACCATAAGAAGGACTCTTATCTTGTGCTTTCTTCTATGCTGGCCAGTTTTATTCAGTGAGAGCTGAATAGGTTTCAGTGTATTTATAATCAAGAGTTGTGTGTGTGTGTGTGTGTGTGTGTGTGTGTGTGTGTGTGTCTGTCCCTGGGTATTGCATCCAGGGACATGCTACCTCCAAGTTATACTCTCAACCCTATTTATTTTGAAACAGATCTCACTAAGTTGCAGAGGCCTCGCTAAATTGCTGAGACTGGTCTTGAACCTGCACTCCTATCTCAGCTTCCCTAGTACTGGGATTACAGGTATATACCACCAAGCCTGGCTTGCTGGTCTTGAATATTTATTTTATTTGCTCAAGTAACACACTATCGCTATAAAAATGGTAACAGATCAGGATATAAAAACATCTCTATTATCTGAACTTCTATCTAATGATTGTGTTCTTATTTTCTTAAAAACAGTAACATGAAAAAGATCCACCTCTATTAGTCTACTTAGAAATACAGTTCTTAACATTCTGAAAATAAAGACAATGATACCTGAAGAGAAATCACAACTCACCTATGGACATCAATAGTTTCTAACAAACGCAATGTCACCCAGCCCCAAAGGAGAATCACATGATCACACAAAAGCACAATTCCAATGAAAAATCCAGCTCCAAGAATCAGGGTTTCCAGAGGATGAGCATATTCTGCCTCCATTCCAAACGGAGCCTACACCAAACAGAGGAAGAATTCCTTAATGCACTGTGATGGTTAGCTGTGTGTGTCACCTGGCTGTGGTGTCCAACAGTGCAGTCAAACACCAGTCTTGACACCGGTTGCAGGGCAGGTATTTTTTAAATGTGGTAAATATTTAAATCAATAGGCTTTGAGTAAAGGAGATTACTCTCTATAATGAGGGTGGGCTTCATCTAGTCAGTTGTAAGCCTTAGAAACAAAGGCTAAGGTTTCCTCAAGAAGAAATTCTCAGAATTTGGACCCACGACCACAACCTCAATTCTTACCTGAATTTCCAGCCTACAGCCCAACCTGCCATGATTTCAGACTTGCTAGCCCCAACAATTCCACAAGCCAATTCCTTAAAATAAATCTGTTTTTCTGTGTACACATATACTACTTATTTTGCTTCTCTGGAGAACCTGTATGCATTTATTCTATTTATACATATAGTTTTATAAAACTATATCATTTCCATGTATGATGATAGTATATATAGTCATACACATATAAACATGTTCTTGATAAAAGTACTCTTTCATTACTACCATTCAAAAGTCTAGCACTATAAAATCTCAAAAAATTATCTTTAATGGGTTAAGATAAGGCATTAAACTAACATGAGCACTAATATTTACTTATGCATCTGTATTTTTCCTGCTAAGAAAGGAATGCCTGATTTAGCATAACACGTACAGTAGTTATGCTGTTATCTACAATTTGTTTTCTGAGTTTTCCGTTATCTAGAGTCAACTACTTTCATTAAGTGAAAAATTCTAGAAATAAGTAATTCAAAAGCTTTAAACTGTGGACAATTCTGAGTAGTGTTGTGTGATGAAATATTGATCTATCCCTCCCAGGATGTGAACCACTCCTTTGTCCAGTGCATCTAATAGCATACACGACCTGTCCCACTCACTCAGTAACTCTCAGTTATTAGTATAGTATGCCATTGGTGGATTCAGGTATCCACTGCCCCTCGTGGAATGTACCCCTGTGTCAGTACAGGAAGGATTACTGTAGTCCTGATCAATGCAGAATATAATCACATAGTCAGCTAGACAAAGCTACTTCAAAGTAGTTATAATTTTAAAAATCACTGTTTCTATGAGAGTCAGCTATGTCACAAAATTGTGGAAAACTAGGTCAATAACTGTTTTAGAAGGTTAAATATTAAAGTCTTACTGTTTTATTACACTCACATTTAAATGACTTTAACATTATCATAGTCATTATCAAACTGCCAAGTATCTAGCTGTGCTAATATAGCATTATAGCCAGAGGACAAAAGTCCAAACTATTTCATGTAATATTTTTCTTTAAGGTCTCAATTTACCATGAAATTGAGATAACTGAAGAAAAATTTTAGAAGTGGTTTTATGACAACTTTTTCAAAATACTCTGGCAATAAAAATAGGCATTTCATAGAAAATGAAAAACCTTCTGTAGAAAAAAAGGATTAAGTATGATTCTAACATACCTGAAACTCATGATGAACTTTATGAATATATTTATATATTCTTTTGTGGTGTAAGAGTCTATGCAGGAAATAGTGCCAAGTATCTTCAATGACTGCACAGCCAAAGCATCGGGCCAAAAGCATATACCTTCAGGATAAAAATATAATATTATGGATATGAAACAACTTTTACTTAAACAATCTAGACTTTTACTTGGGATCAGGGCTTGTAATGTTATGAATCCAAATATCCAATTACCAGCTTGACGTAATTGGATATATATTCATTAACAGATATATGATATAACCTGAAATAAGGCTAACGAGATTGACCACTATGTTTACTCTATTTCATTTTGTCAAAGACCAACAGATATAAACTCACAGTTAAGAAATAAAATCTGGCCAAGCACAGTGGTATGCACCCGTAATCCTACAATTTGTGAGGCTGAGGTAGGAGGATCCTGAGTTCAAGGCCAGCCTGGGCAACACAGGGAGACAGGAAGGAGGGATGAGTCTAAACTTTCAAGAAAATAATATTATTATTTATTTTAAAAAATTGTTTGGTACTGGGGATTAAACCCAGGACCATCCTACCTCCAAACTACATCCCAGCCCTTTTTATTTTGAAACAAGGTCTTGCTAATTTGCTGAGGGTCTCGCCAAATACTAAGGTTGGCCTTAAACTTGTGAACCTGTCTCAGCCTTCCAAGAACTGGGATAATAGGTGTGTGCTACCATACCGGCTAAGAAGATAATACTAATGAAGAATGTGAACTAAAATTAGTAGTAAAAACACTACTTCTAATAGAGAAGGAAATATTTTAAATAAAAAGATAAGGCACACATCCTCTGATCTCTAGATTACTTATAATACCTAATACAATGTAAATGATATGTAAATAATTAGTATACTGTATTGCTTAGTGAATAGTGACAAGAAAAATATGCACATGTTCAGTAAAGATGCCATTATTTTCTTTTTGAAAATACTTTCAAAATATATATTAATTAACAGCTATATGATATAACCTGAAATAAGGTTAAAGAGATTGACCACAATGTCTACTCTAATTTGCCGAGGGTCTCACCAAATTTCTAAGGTTGGCCTTAAACTTGTGATCCATGGGACGAGGAACCAATGGATATAGAGGGACAACCGTGTGTGTATATACACTGGTATATCGATAATCAGTTGTGTCAGGTACAGGCGGCTGAATTTAAATATTATGTGAACACAAATACATATAGATAGATGGATGGATGAATGCATGGATAACTAATCTATAGTTTTTATAAACCACACAAACTATTCTCTCTTATCTTTCATTCATTAGACTTAAAATATAGGATGCTCTTTTCTTAGGATAAGCACATATATCAGCACACAATCATGGAAAGAATGTTACAGAAACTTTTGATGTTAGAAACTCTTCTTCCAATAAAATATTACATTAAAATATAGATAGCAATGAGAACATTTTAAGTTTTTAACTAGTTTACTTTTCTTTTTTTGTGTGTGTGTGGTACTGGGTATTGAACTCAGAGGCATTCTACCTCCGAGCTACACCCCCAGCCCTATTTTTTTATTCTTTCTTTATTTTTGCAGTACTGGGGATTGAACTCAGGGGCATTCTACCTCCGAGCTATACCCCCCAGCCCTTTTTTTTTTTTTTTTTTATTCTTTTATTTTGAAACAGGGTCTCACTAAGTTTCGGAGTGCCTCACTAGGTAGCTGAGGCTGGTCGCGAACCTGGATCCTCTGGTCTCAGCCTCCCAAATTGCTGGGATTACAAGCGTGCGCCACCACGCCTAGCTTTTATTCTTTATTTTTGAAACAGGGTCTCACTAAGTTGCGGAGGGCCTCACTAAGTAGCTTAGGTTGGCCATCAACCTGGATACTCTTTCTCAGCCTCCCAAGTACTGGGATTTCAAGCCTGCGCCACCACGACCAACTTCTATTTATTTACTTCCAAATTTAGAACAAACATTAACCAAAGGAAGAAAGATGAAAAGTAAGCATAATTTAACTGGATAATAAACCATAACTAAGTATAAAATTTTTATGGATATACCATCTTGGCATTGCTTTCCAATCATAGGGAATACTGAAATATTCTGTAAAATAATAGGTTCCACAAATCAAAGGCAGTTGGATACAAAAGTGATTGAAGAGAAGTACTTTAAAACATTTCCATTGGCCTTCCAAGGATTCTGTTTTATCCTAAGAAGAAAAAAATCACAATATTTAGTATTAGTCTTTGCTATCAGTAGTTTACTTTGACCAATAGAAATATATTCCTACCTTTTTTCTCCAATGTTTATAACAGACTTTAATTTTATATTAGTCATATTAATTTTATGTTATAGTGGTTATGGTTCAGGAATCACAACATCCTTCCTTCTAAATTCTATTTTTTTTTTTTTTTTTGGTCCTAGAGATTGAACCAGGGGCAATGTACCTCCAAGCTATACCCTAGCCCTTTATCAAAACAAGACCTCACTAAGTTTTTGAGTACCTCCTTGCTAAATTGCTGAGGCTGGCCTTAAATCATCAATCCTCCTGTCTCAATCTCCCAAGTACTCAGATTATAGGCATGCACCACCACACACAGCCTTCCTTCTAAATTCTTGACAATTACTAACACTACTTGGTGTGTCTGTGTGTGTGTGGGGGGGGGGGTACTGGGGACCGAACTCAGGAGGACTCTACCTCTGAGCTACATCCCCAGTTTTGTTTTGAAACAGGGTCTCACGAGGTTCCTGAGAGGCTTGCTAAATTGCTGAGGTTGGCTTCAAACCTGCCATCATCCTGTCAGCCTCTCAGGTACTGGGATTACAGGTGTGTGCCACCATGTTCGGCTCTATCACTACTTTAAATAGGTAAAAACTGTTATAGACAAACCCAGGCATACTCATCTGAAACAAAACAAAGAAGTCTTGCAAAATGAATAACTCTCAAGTCTTTGCTGCCAACAGAACACAAACTTCTTTTACCAGAAGTTTCAAAGAAGCATGTTACGCTAAGATTACAGCTGGGTGCCCCAAATGAAGCACTTGTACACACAACATCAGGAGCTTTTATTACATATGCAAATTGATGCTTCCTGCATTCATTTCAAGAAATAAGCACACCATTTTCATATCCAATGACAGAATTATAACCTATCTGAGCAGGAAGAACCTCAGAGATGTACTCTGATAATGAAACCCACAGACATGCCAGGCATGGTGTGTGTGCCTGTAATCCTAGTAATTGGGAGGCGGAGACAGGAGGATTGCAAGGTCAAAGTCAGTCTCAACAACTTAGTGAGGCTCTCAGCAACTTAGCAAGACCTTGTTTCCAAATAAACAATAAAAAAAAAAAAGGGGTTAGGTGTATAGCTTGGCAATAGAATGCCCCTGGGTTCAATCCCTTATACCCTCCAAAAAAACCCCAAAACAAAGAACTGATCAATGCATATTAATTAATTTATTTATTTATTTATTTTGAGGTACTGGGGATTGAACCCAGGGGCATTCTACCTCTGAGCTACACCCCCAGTCCTATTTTTTATTCTTTACTTTGAAACAGGGTCTCACTTAGTTGTGGAGGGCCTCACTAAGTAATTCTTGAAATATTATCAATAATGATCTAAGGCTATGTTGTCCAATATAGCATCAACTAACAACATGTGACTACTAAAATGGGCTAAAATTAGTATAAAATACACACTGAATTTCAAAGGCTTATGAAAACACAACATATCTTATTAAACATGTTTTAATTTTGATTACTTGGTAAAATGGCAATAGTTTAAATTTACTGAGTTAAACAAGTTATAATAAAATTAATTTTCCTATTTGTTTTTACTTTTTATGTATTCTACTAGAATATTTAAAATTGTCTATGTGGCTGCACAATATTTCTACCGGATAATTCTGATTTAGTCTCTCAAAACAAAGCTATATTTACTCTTAAAGTATTCAACAACACTATAATTAGTCTTCTAGTTCAATTCCATCATACTTACCTTTTGAATTTTGTACCTTTTCATGAAAGGAATAAATTGAAACAAAAATCCAGGTACACACAACAAGAAATAAACGACTTCATGAACTATAAGGGATCCCCAGGTTGCAATCTGAAACTTCGTATAATTATCCAACATGTAGTTCCAAGCATTCTTAAAGGGTTCTTGCAGAGGATTCTCAGGTAACAGTGAGTCTACATACTCCACAGCCAACAATGCTGAACTGAAGATGCTGACAGTTTCGTTGGTGGCCATTTTCCAAATCTTTGCCGTCCGCCTTAGAATTCTACAAAAATAAGTAAATGAAGAATAAAATTCCAAAAATCTGTTTTCAAAATCATCTTCTGGTAGTTTTGGAAACAATAAAAACTAAACAAGTATCAATTTCTCAGGCTGTAAAGATGCAATTTCAAAAAACCTATTGGATGCTGTCACCATCTTCATTTATAGCTACTGCTTTCAAAAACATGTGGTAGCACACACCTGTGATCCAGTACTTGGGAGGCTAAGACAGGAGAACTGCAAGTTTGAGGCCAGCCTCAGCAACTTAGCGAGACTTGTAGCAACCTAGTGAGACCTGATTTCAAAGAAAAACAAAAAATAAAAAAGTCTGGGGGTGTAGCTCTGAGGTAGAAAGTCCCTGGGTTCAATTCCCCATACCACAAAAAGAAAAGTAGAAAAGGAAACTCAAGCTATCTTTAAAGAAATTTTCAGTGTGTGGTCTCTGGAAAAACTTCCAATTTCAATGGACAACAGGTGGGTTTAAGCGTTACTTAAAACCAAAAGAACCTATAAAGAAAAAGCCTGCCAAGCCAGGCATGGTGGCCCACACCTGTCATCCCAGTACTTGGGGGGCTGAGACAGGAGGATAGCAGGTTTGCAGCCAGTCTCAGGTACTTAGTGAGGCCTTCCACAACTTAGTGAGACCCTATTTCAAAATAAAGAATAAAAAATTGGGCTAGGGGTTCCTAGTACCACAAAAAAAAAAAAAAAAAAAAGAGAGAGAGAGAGAGATAGTCATTACCAATATCAAAGTACAAATGATCAATTAGCAATAATATTTTCAACACATGATCAAGGGCTACAAAGTATACTTTAGAAAAAGACTAAACACCCAATAAAATACAACAAAGGCCATTCACTGGCAGCTCACAAAAAAATAAAGGCAAACAGTTATGTAAGAAGCTTAACTTCACTTAAATGAGGAAACATATTCCCAAACAAAGAGACACATTTTGCCTGAGTGGCAAATATTTAAAAGTTTAATAGTGCCCAGTACTGTAAGGGTATGAAGACACGGGCACTACTGCACATTGGCAGAAGGGAGGGGGGCAATCTGGTTGTTTATTATTATTATTATTATCATCATCATCATTATTATTACTATTATTATTATTTTGTGGTACTGGGGATTGAATCCAGGAGCATTCCACCTCTGAGCTACACCCCTAGCCCTATTTTACTCTTTATTTTGAAATGGGGTCTAAGTTGCCTAGGGCCTCAGTAAGTTGCTGAGGCTGGCCCAGCTCTGGTTTATTATTTGAGGAAAAATTAACAATATCTATCACAATCCAGAAAATGGCCATACCCTTTCACCCAGCAATTTTCTCATTTAACCGTGTAACAGATACGCTAAGAGAGAGGAAGCATTGCTTCTAATAGCAAAAACAAAAATGAAAAAAGTTAAAAATATAAACCAACAAGATGAGTTAAACGAATACTGGTAAGTCTTTCCATAGACAAGTAGACAGCCATTTAAAAGAATGAGGCAAATCTAGCCAGCCTCAGCAACTTAACTAGACCCTCAACAACCTAGCAAACCACTGTTTCAAAATATAAAAAAAAAAAATTAGAAAGGACTGAGGATGTAGTGTTAAGGCAGAAAACCCTGAGTTCAGTCCTTCGTACCAAAAAAGTCTTTAAAAAGGTTACATTGTACTTATTATATATAAATATTAGCTTCATTTGTCACCAATCAAAAAATAAATAACTAGCCAAGCATAGTGTATATTTCCCAAATCTCAGCTACATGGGAGGCAGAGGCAGGAGGATGGCAGGTTTGAGGCCAGCCTTTCTCAAAATGAAATGAAATGAAATGAAAAGGGCTGGGAGTGTAGCTCAGTGGTATGGCACCCCTGGGTTCAATCCCTAGTACCACCACCACCACAATAGAAAAAATTAAGAATGTCAGTTTTCTGAAAATGTCCACTGCTGTATCTAATTTATGAATTATGATAGTACACTCCAAAAATGAATGTTTTAAAACCCTGGAGCTGGGCGTGGTGCTGCATGCTTGTAATCCCAGCATTTAGGAGGCTGAGACTGGAAGATCCAGGTTTTTGGCCAGCCTCAGCTACTTAGTGAGGCCCTCCACAACTCAGTAAGACCCTGTTTCAAAATAAAGAGTAAAAAATAGGGCTGGGGTGGAGCTCTAAGGTAGAATGCCCCTGGGTTCCATCCCCAGTACCACCAAAAACAAAACAAAACAAAAAACACCACAGAAACAAAACCTAGAATAGTTCTACTAGTGCTTCAAATGCTTCTGTCCCTTCTATCCCTCTTCTTCCCTGCCACATAGGGAATGTGGGGTAGCTGAGCTAACTTCTCCAGGGCTTTGGCAGCTTCCTGTCCTTATTCTTCTGGCCTGCCCTTTCTCAAGTGACTCACACCACCACCTGGAGGAGACTGTCCTGCTCGGAGCCACCCCGCCTCACCTCATCCTCGTCCTCGGGAGGAGGGATTTCTCTGCTTACTCACCTTTCTCTCTAAAGACTGACTAGTCTTCCAATGTTCCTATCTGACCTCACTGAGAACCTGTCCCTCCCTCTCCTTTCTCATCTTTTGTCCTTCCTTATACACTGACTCCAAAAGTATATTCAAGTCGTCCTTTCTCTTTCTGAGAAAAACCTCCCTTACCTCTATCACCTCTTGCAAGCCAAAGAAATCCTCTCTCTCTCTCTCTCTCTCCCTCCCTCCCTCCCTCTCTCCCTCTCTCCCTCCCTCCCTCTCTCTGAACCTGGCAACCTTCTTCTCCAAGGAGAGCTGGCCAGAAAGCCAGGACTGCTGAGCAACCCCTGATTCCTGGCACTGAGCTCCCTGCCACACCAACTTGTTCTCAGTCATCTTTTGAGGTTGCAAAATAAGCCAATCATTCCAATCTCCATTCTTCTTGAGGTCACTGCTAAACTTGACAAGGTTGAGCCAACCCCACTTTCTAGCGATGTGACCTTGAGCAAGTTATGCAACTTCTCTGAGCCAGAAGTTCTTTCACCTGCAAAAACTAGTAAGTCTTCCAGTAAGTCCAAGAGCTAATACAACGAAGTACTTGGCATAGGACTTGGCACACAGGAGCTACCAGAAGCTAACAATTAGTAAGTGCTTTCTATGTGCCAGAATCTGCGCATGCTTTATGCATCTTAACTTTAATCCTTAGGACACCTTCGTGAAATAGGTACTTTTGTTATCCTCATTTTATAGGGGAAAAAAATAAACAAATTTAAAAGCATTAAGCAACTTGTTGAAAGTTCAAAAATGCTAATCAGGAGAGCCTATGCACTTGACCATTGGGCTGCACTGTTATTTTAAATAATAAAGCACATGCTAGACCTGGTGGTGCACAACTGTAATCCCAGTACTTGGGAGGCTGAGACAGGAAGATAGCAGGTTCAAGGACAGCTTCAGCAACTTAGCAAGACCTTGTTCCAAACAAAACATAAAAAGGGCTGGAGGTGTAGGTCAGAAAGAGAGTATCCCTGTGCTCAATTCCCAGTACCAAAATAAATAAATAAATGATAAATCACACAATAAATATTCTAGTAAAAGGGAAATCCTTCCCATAGTTTTTCCAAGTCTCCTGCAAGACTTATTTTCTGATTTCCCATTTACTTCCTAGCAACTGCAATCTGTTTTCTATTCTCATCACTGCATTGAACTTTTGTTTTTCAGAACTGGGGATTGAACCCAGGGGCACTCTTTCCCCAAGCTACACCCCCAGTCTTATTTTTTTAATTCTTCATTTTGAAACAGGGTCTCACTCAGTTGCTGAGGCTGGCCTCGAACCCGCGATCCTCCTGTCTCAGCTTCCCAAGTACTGGGATTATAAACGTGCACCACAATGCCTGGCTCACACCGAACTTATTCTTACTAAAATCATTAGGATCTCCTAGCTGCCATCCAACAAATATTCGTTGGTGTCCATTGTACCTGACCATTCTGGAAGATCTGCTATTTCTCTTCTGGGAATTCTTCCTTGGTTCTTGGGGTTCCCTCTGACAAATATTTCATGTGTTCACTACGTGCAATCGCTATGCTAGCTCCCTGCCCTCACTCCCGACTCCCCCAAACATGGAATCTAATGAGGAATACAAAGCAGTAACCAAGCCGTCACAAAAAAGTATAAGAGCAGTCCAAGGGAGACATTAGAAGAGCAGGGAAGTTTCTAGAGAGAGGTGCAACCTAAGCTGAGAGCTAGAACATGAGGAGGAGGTGACTAGATTAAAACAGACTAAGGTGGGGTGGGGAAGAAAGGAGATGTTTTGAGTCGAGGGAGAGGTAGGTCCCAAGACTTGACCAGGAGATGAGAAATACGGCGCTTTCTGATTCAGCATGTCTGTGGATCAGCCTTTGAGGAGGGGCTTCAGGACGAGGAGGAAAGTTTCCCAGTGATGACTTCCTTACTCCACTATTCCAAATGACCTTGGGTAATCTCAACTATCACCTGTTGAAAAGGAGAGGCTGACAGTGTTCGTTAAATATACCGCTCACTGAAATGATAGAACCATATATACATATACACACATATATTTTGATTATTTTAAATGAGAAGAAACATTACATGAGTATGTATGTCTAAGCATAGGAATAAGCATTAAAAAAAAAAAAACCTGGAAAGGTCCATTTCAAACTGTTAACATAATGTCTGAAGAGAAGGGCTAGAAAAAACCGAGAGGGTGTTCATTTATTCTACTTATACATTTCTGTACTGTGTAATTTTAAAATAATACATATTATAACTTAAAAATAAATACGATAGGTTGAGGGCTTGGCGTGGTGGTACACGCTTGTAATCACAGTACTTGGGAGGCTGAGACCGGAGGATCCAGGTTCCAGGTTCGTGGCCAGCCTCAGCTACTTAGTGAGGCCCTCTGCAACTTAGTGAGACACTGTTTCAAAATAAAGAATAAAAATTAGGACTGGGGGTGTAGCTTGGAGGTAGAACTTCCCTGGGTTCAATCCCCAGTACCACAAAAAAAAAAAAAGAAAGATAGGCTGAGCTCCACTATCTCTCTCCCTCTCTAGTCCTCTTTCGGAAACTCAAGGCTCTGATTTTCTAAAAGGCTGCTGGCCACTTCCACCTAGAACAGCTCAGAGGCACATCAAACTCAACCTGTACAAAAGTTCAGAAACTGCTTCCTCATAATCCCTCCCCAAATGCTACTTCCTCCCTTGCCTGACTTCATGAATTATACCATTACCAACAAAGTCATCTCAGAGGCTTCTGAAACTCTCCCACCTTGGCTGTCTGAACAAAGCCCTACAACTCTCACCCAATGGAGAGAGACTTGGTTCAAGGCAGATTCAGGAGTTTACTCTCCATAAACAAGGGAGGGAAACGGATACCTGTCAACTGAGTAAAGGCAAAAGAAAAAAAAAAAAAAAAAAGAAGGAACTAAAGAGTGAATTTTTTGTTTTGTTTTCTCATGTTTGGGCAGCCTGTTTGACTGAAGGCCTGCTCTGGAGCAGGCTGATTAGATCCTCAGAAAACAGGAAATTTAGTTACTTATGGAATCTCTAGAAAGCTTCAAGTTCAGCTGTGGGCCCGTGTATGTCTGTGGGCACTTTACCTTAGGGAAACCCCAGATGCACCAAAGCCCATGTACTGGAAGTGCCCTGCCTCCAAGCTTGGCCTTCTAAAACCATGTCTAAGATACAATGCCAGATCTAGCTCAACATCAGTGTCAAAGCACTCAAGATTCCAGGGGGCACTTCCCCTACAGGAAGACTAAGCCCCTTGGTGATGCACAAAAGACCCAATCAGCCCTCTCCACTGCATCGCTCCCACTTGCACCATCCTACACTTCAAGGCTTAGTACCTGACCATTCTTGGTTCCTACACTTCATTCCTTCCTGTCCAGGGGAACAGCATTCCCTTGCTGGTTACATCCTCCTAACCAACTCCTATTCATCCTTCAGTAACCTCAGGCTGACTAAATCCTCAGAAAAATGGAAATTTAGTTATTTATGAAATTTCTGGAAAGCTTCAAGTTCAGTTGGAAGCGGAACCTCTCAGTAACCTTCCAGACGCCGTTCCCAGCCCCACTATCCACACGGCACAAGCACATCTTACTTCCCTGTAGAGGAAAAAAAACCTTTTAAATAAGTTTCAACATTCTTATAATTCAGTGCTGTAACTATCTTCTAAAGTGCCCCGTCGCCTGATGACTGTAAACTTCAAAAAGCAAGAAACAGGCCCCCGCCCATTACCATCACTTAAGAATTTCGCTGTTTTCACCTAAGAATTTCACCCGTTTCCTCTCCTATCAAGTTGCATCACCCCGCTTCCTTCACTCGAGGACCTTTTACTGCGATTACATAGCGACCTGCTCCTTCCCACTTTTGCTGCGGGTACCGGTGCCAGGCACCCGCGGCAGCCATCCTCCTGCGCGCGCATCCACCACCGGACCCGATCCCTCGATCCCGCGCATCACCCGGTCGCAGCCCGCCCGCTCTTCCTTCCTCGAGCTCGAGCCGCTCTCCCGGTCCCCTCACCTGGATGGCCGCGAGGTGACTGAGGGCCACTGTCACCGAGACTCGGCCAGGTGCAGCGGCCCCGGAAACTACCTCGCCGGGCTCAGGGGTGGATCCTGGAAGGCGAGGCCGGTCCCTCCTGCCGTTATTGGCCGGCAAGGACTCTTGCCCCGCCTTCTCGGCGCGCTGATTGGTCAGTGGGGCGGCCGGCAGCGTGTGACTCGGACCAACGAAACCCTGGTGGCCTCAGCCATTGGCTCCACCGATGGAGTGAGGATAGTGAGACCTAAGTGTTTACCCAATGGTAGGCGTCGTAGCGCTCTTGGAGGCGGGGAAGCGCGGGAGCGCGTGACAGCGCGAGAGGGCGGGCCGGATCGCGCCGCGTGCCACTCGGCGTTGCCTAGGCAACTGGGGCCCCCGCGGGTTCCCAGCCCCGGCCGCGCGAGGATCAAAGTACCGGGCCACTACCCTGCCCCGTCGCATCACCAAATCCCGAGAAGGAAATAGTACAAATGAGTTTTAAAGATGTTTTGACTGTTTTGTGTTAACGGCGTTGCCTTTCTCTCGTCTAGCCTGGATTTGGATCTTATACCTAGTTTTCCCGGTCCAAGTATCCCTCAGTAAATCTTTTTGTACATGGAAGATGGAGAATTTCAAATGCAATGTAAATCCTGCAACGACCCAGAGAGGTAGTTGCTATTATCTTCAGGTTGCAGATGAGAAACAGAGGCTCAGGAAGGTTTAGAAAATGATTCACGGGCGTGGTGGCACACGCCTAGAACCCCAGGACTTGGGAGGCTGGGACAGGAGCGTCACAGGTTGGAGGACTGAGGTCCTCAGCAACTTGGTGAGAGACCCTGTTTCCAAAAACAAAGGAGGGGGGCGGGAGTGCAGCTTGGAGGTGGTGTGCCCCTGGGTTTGTCCCTAGAACCAAAAACAAAACAGAACAAAACAAAAGCTACATCAAGGGAAATGGTTACTACCTGGTAATCCTTTAACCTAACCCAGAATGTGAACTGAAGACATGCAGGTGTGACATTGCAATTCCTATGTGGACAGAGCCCCAACAGATGCGGGGGAGGACTTGGCATTGTCAAGGCCTATTTCATACCATCTCACAGTGGTGAGTGTAATCATTCTGTGTATAGATGTAATTAATATACAAACCTAAGCTTTTAAAGGAAAGGGTGGATGGGCGTGTACTTGGGAAACTGAGACAAGAAGATCACAGGTTACAGGGCAGTCTCAGCAAGTATTGAAGCTCTCATCAACCTAGGGAGACCCTGTTTCCAAATAAAAATAACATAGGGCTGGGGGTATAGCTTGGAGATAGAATACCTCTGAGTTCAATCCCCAGTGCCACAATAAAATAAAATAAAAAGGGTGCCTTTAAAAAGTAATCACACAAAGGCACCGTTTGATCCCATGAATGGCCTTTTCCCCATCATTAAGGTATGATTGACACAAAAATTGTAAATACAGTGTGCAACTTGATGTTTTGATATGTGTACATTGTGCAAAGGCCCTTCCACTCTGAGGACAATACTGCTGCTCTTCTCCTCCTTGTCTGATAGGAGCAGCTCTCCTGCCTGGGACAGCCAGCTATCCCCTCCCTCCCCTTCAGCTCAGGGGCTATCTCTCATAGGTCCAGTGTGACCTGTATACTCACTTATCCAACTGTTAGGTAGCTAGCTAGACATTAGCAGATGGGGTCTCTGGGGACAGGCTGCAAGTTTACCTGTAAAGACTTTAACCCCCTCCCCTGTGGGGGTTGAGGTCCACTGGGACTGACCTGAACCTTACCTGCAGAGACACACTTTGATTCCCTCCCCTGTGGGAAGGAAGAGGGGTGGGTGGAGGGACAACACAGGGCTACTAAGTTGTGATGGGAAAAGGGCAGGGAACCAGCCTGTAATATATACATAATGTAATATGGATAAAGAGGTGTCCAGAGGGGATATAAAACCCAACATGTGGAAACTCCAGGCTGTTTTCTATCCCAGAGAACAGCCCATTTCAGTCGCTTTCTTGTGGGATGTGACACCCCCTCCCCTGCCCCTTCTCCTTAATGGCCTTTCTTACATGGTGCCTTCACTTCTCTAAATAAATCTCCTGTATTCCTCATTTGTGCTTTCTGTTTGAATGTCTTCCAATCAGGTAAGCAAGGACTGAGGTTGTGTAGAAGAATTAAAACAAACAAACAAAACACCCTGTAACACACCTATTCCATGTGTTTGGCACACATATTCTTCGTAAATTATGACAGATGGGTCATATCAAAGGAAAATATATAGGATGAATCCCTTGGGTGGTCAAAGCCAAAGCCGTCTTTAGGATTCCTATGCAAGGTGAGCAGTGCCCTGTAGTGCATGCTATAGTGCCCCATCCAGATCCCTCCTTCAGGCCTTAAGCAGGTACCCCTCTAGCTGCCCAGGACTGCCAGAGAACCACCTCTCTCCTGGGCACGCAGTAGGCAGCTTCAGTCCAATTCCAGTTAACATAGGCATAGAAAGCCCGACTCTTCACCTCAATTATTGCTTTGCTTGGTCCTCAGCTCCAGAGCCTGTAAGGTGGTGTGTATGACTGACTGTAGCCCAACTCTGCCTGCTATCCTGTCAAGTAGCAACAAGAGCAGGCAGGATGGGGTCCAACTTACCAGGCATATCATTTATTAGCAGTATGCATCGGCACAGTATCTGGTCTACAGAAAGTGCTCAGTGTCACATACAAGAAGTGTTCAGTAGGCTAGGAGTATAGCTCAGCGGTAGAACATTTACCTAGTATGCACAAGGCCCAGGGTTTGATCACCAGCAACACACACACACACACACACACACCTACCTCAATAAATGTTGGTTTTCATTTCTTATTTAGGATTCTATCACAGAAGATAGGTTTTTAAAATCAGAGCAGGCAGATGTGTGTGGAGGGGTCATATTAAACACGGGAGATTTAGAGCTGACAGGTATTGCAGATATAGCAGCTCAATTCATTTATTTCCCTGCAGTGAAGAAAGGGTAGACTTAGAAAACAGCAACAATAGCTGTAACTTATGGAGGGCCCTTTGTGTTATGTGCCTCATTTTTTTTCTTCAAATCCACAGTAACTTTATGACATAAATATGGTTATCACTTTACCAATGGGAAAACAAAGGTCAGAGATTAAGTAATGTGGTGAAAGTCATACCTAGTAACTTGGGTTGCATACCAAGCCCGTGGGTTTTCTGATACACCACATTGTTTTGCCAAGAAGTGTGGTGAAGCCCAGGATTAAAACCCCAGAACCTTGACTCAAAAGGAAGGTTCATTCTCCCCTGCAGCCTCCTCTCCAAAACAAGGCACTGGCAGTCATGTGGATGGCAGAAGGCAATTTGCTTAAGACCAAATCCAAATAAGGCAGACTTGGCATATTGAATATTAGGTACACTGTACCTCTAACTCACCAGCACCTGAGATAACAAATACCAGGGTTCTCATGCTGTAAGGGACAGTAAGGAAATGATAAATACTAGAAATCATATGTCAGATCTCTTAAGGAATAGGGAGAACCAAGTCTTCTGGCAGCACACATACCATTCATCTTAATTCTGGCCATCACTGCTTTCATAAACAGCACAGATTCAAGCAAACAGGTCACAGAGTTGCCTCACAATGCAGTTACACGAATCCAGCCTTGAACATTGCCCAAGCCTGGGGCTGCCTTATAGGTGTTAAGATTTCTAAGCTACCTCTCTGCCTTAACTTCTGACCACTTTTTTGTACAACTGAACAAGCTGGGAATGTCTCTATGTTAGAAGTAAAACAAACATCACCACCAAAAAAATACAAGATGTTGCAAATTGGCAAGACAAGGCTGGCGTGGGAGAGAGACATATCCAACACCTCTGAAAACTCACTTGTGAATCCTGCTACTGACAAACTGATTTATGGTATAGCAAAGCTTCCGAGGTAAAGTCTTGACACAGGTGTTCAACATGCTTAGTTAAGACTCTGTTACCCTAATAGACTAAGATGATATTTTAAGAAAAGTTTAAAAATTTTTCTGATAAATCATTAACTGCTAAGTTATAGCTGTATGGAACATTGTATTTAGAGGTGTAGTATGACACATGCTTGGTCTCGTTCCTGTCACCACACCCCTAAAAACTTTTAGTTCTCGTGGCAGGAGTATCTTATTATTATTATTCATAGTTTGTGAGTTTTGACCACACTTGAGTTTATGCTGATAGGACGACTTGGGGTGTGGTCCATAGATAGTCTCAGAATGCTATGGGAAAGGGCAAGTGACTAGAAGCTTGGGACTCTCAGCCCCATCCACTAACCACAGGCAGAGGCAGGGTCTCGAGTGCAACTCCAAGAAAACTCAGGAACAAGCTTTGATGACCTTCCTGGTTGAGAACTTGTGAAGGTGCTGGAAGAGTGGAGAGCCCAGAGAGGGCATGAAAGTTCCACTCCCTAATCTGTATCATTTTTGCCACCTTTTATATTAAACCAATAGATATGTTTCCCTGGGTTCTGGGAAGCATCCTAGCAAATTAATCCAACTCAAGGAGGAGGTCATGGGAATCCCAGTTGGTAGCCAGTTGGTCAGAAGTACTGGTGGCTCTGACAAGCAGGTGGCATCTGAGGTGGGGACAGTCTTCTGGGGCCTCAACCTGTGGGGTCTGTGACACGATGTCAATGTAGGTCTCCGGGTAGAAACTGTTGGAATCGAATTGTAGGGCACCCTGTTGGTGTCCACTGGAGAAATGGTTACTGCATAGGAAAAAACTCAACACACATCTGGTCACAGAAATGTTCTGTGTTGAGAATATAGTAGTAAAATTGAGTTTGTTTTTCCTATGCTTTTACAAGAAGTAATTAAGAGAGATAACGATCCCACACTTTTCTTGGTTCTGCTGTCAGAAACAGTTAAGGGAATTCCGCATTCATTAGACCCTCAACGTGTCTATTGACAGCTGATATGCTGAAAGGCTTTGCTAACGCAGAAATTCATGCTTTCATGGAGTGAACACAGGGCTTTTCTCACTAAGTTCTTTATAGATTCACTTATAATGGAAAGTCCAACTGAGTATTTACTGTGGTTCTGTTTAAATTTGAAGAATCTATGTTAACTAAATAGAAATGGTGCCATAGGTATCTCTCTATGCAATTAACTATTCTGGCTCTAGCTCATGGTCACCTTTCAGACTCCTCTCTTAAGGAATGGCCACAATAATCCCTTCATTTCCTTTTCTCCTTCCCTCCCTACCCCATCTGGTAACCTCAGCTGCTCACTCCACTACCCCATTCCCATTTCCCCAATTCTTTTTCTTTGCTTCTTTAAGGTATTTTGTCTTTGACTTTTTTTTTTTAATCCAATGTTATTTGTTTTACCTGTATCTGGTGTTCCACTTATCAGAAGGGACCAAGAAGTGGGTTGTTTAAATTTCACCAATCCTTGAGAGATTTTTCCATGGTGTTTAAGGTTAGTTTCTCTGGCGAACTATTTTCAGTGATAATAGCTATTGATTTAATAGACTTATCTCACAGGTTACTTTGGCAAGAAATTAAAAATACTGATTTCTGAAGTTAGGAAATGGAAATTTTATGAAAGAACAGAAAAACTCAGTAAGTAATTTTGTTAATATAGAACTAAGTAGATAAAAATCAAGGACATTGTAAAACAAATATTATACAAACTTTTATTCAAAGATAATTCAAGAAAGACATGTTTTGGTCATCTTTAAGGTGAGATTAATTGAAGATCTCAGGAAAACTGTATCTGATCAACGCACATGGCTACTCACAGAAAGCTCTCTCTTCTGTTAATAGCAGCTAAATTTATACACACAGAAAAAATTCTTAAGACCATGCAAATTCAGTTGAATTCCATACATTCATTATATTCATCAAAAACCTGCAGTTATGTTCATGCCAAAGTGATACTCTAAGAAAAAAATAAAATAAAATACACACTAAAACATGACCAAGATTAAACTAAAGAAAATAATAAATAAGCATAATTTATATTTTATTTAAAAAAGTTTGGCATCACACATATTCAAGTGTGTTATACCATGTTCATTCCTAGAAGTGGCATTTTAAAGTGTTAAGCATTGTTAAATATCAAAAAATACAACTCTGTTTTACAATGTGTTACTGGCATAATTCAAAGTACTGTGCCAATTATAAATAGTATAATCAAGGTTCAAACATCTTTTCAAACATGTTTAAAGGAAAGCATATAGACACACATTTATATGCACACAATTTATTATATTCATGTAATCAAAGATATTTATAAAAGCAAATAGTTTTATCCCTCAGTTACTTTGTATACTTACGTAGATTTTAATATAACTGTTCAAAGGTTTTCAGTTCCTGGGTATACAGATTCCCAGGAGAAGGAATAAAGATAAAACTTAATTTTACAAGAACACACATTAACTTTATCCTCCTTCGCAAAGTTAATCCATAGTCGCTCCAAGTTAATAAGAACTAGTCTTTATGAAAGCAACTGTTGGCTAAAGACTACAGAAGAAGGACTGCAGTCCAGGTTTCTTATTAAAATTCAGTCAGCTGCTGCTCATTGCAGAAAAAGCCTACACGGTGCTTCTACCAAAAATAATCTTCAGTATCCGAGGCCTAGAAAGGCAGACGATCTTATCTTCTGCTGAGACTTAAAGTGCAGCTACAAGTGGAGAAGTGCTAGATTCTCAGTCACTTCAGAAATACTTGTTGAAGCCTGTTTCTCATGTGTAAATATGCCGAAAATGTCCTTGAGGCTCATAATGGTTTATCAATAACTGTGACCCCTGAGCAAAGAAATGAAGGAAGACAACACGTCACCAGCAGCAAGCATCCTGTATCTCTGAGAAAATACTCAGTTCTATATTACTGAAGCCACAGGGACTGAACAAACCTCATGTTTTGAAATTCCTTTCTTACAGTATAGTGGATAGTGGTTCTATAAGTTGAATCTCAATGACAGTGAAATCTCTAGTTATGAACCAGACTACATCAGACTATTTAATCCAGAACTAAACTCTACTCCTTATAGTTGCAATATGGGCAAAGTAACTACTCAGAAAATACCAAAATTCATCTCATACTCACTAAGGGAGAAAGACATTTGGGGGGATGATGGATATGCTATCTTGCTTGTGATGATGGTTTCATGGATATATATGTAAGTCAAAAGTAATAAATCTGTACAATTTAAATATACATTATTTGTTTTATGTCCACTATATCTCAATGAAGCGGTTAAAAAATTCACCATGTATCAAGCCATGTTATTCTGGGATCCTACTGTGTGTACACAGCTCTTCTCTGAACTGTTGTTTTGGATGATATATAAATAACTGTGACATAATAACCCATGTAAAAAAATGTACATTTTCCAAAAGTTGTAAATAAAAATAACCCTAAAAAATAAATAAATGTGATGGTTAAGTAGTATAAACTTTTTTCTCCACTATGGGATCAATTTTGTTACAGAAACATCTAGAAACATTCTAATATTTAAAAATTATCATCAGACTAATTAATATGTGGGCCAGGCATGGTGGCACATGCTTGTAATCCCAGTACTTGGGAGGCTGAGATCAGAGGATCCGGGTTCACGGCCAGCCTCAGCTACCTAGTGAGGCACTCTACAACTTAGTGAGACCCTGTTTCAAAATAAAGAATAAAAAATAGGACTGGTGGTATAGCTCGGAGGTAGAATGTCCCTGTGTTCAATCCCCAGTACTGCATTTAAAAAAAATAATAATAATATGTAACATAGCTTCAAAGACTACCTCAGTATGACAGCATCTCTTGGAGCCTGACCACGGAGAGATATAGGAATCATACTTCTTGACTATCTAAGGAATTACTGTCTGGCCACATAGTGGATTCCTCTCCACTGCATATAGATTTTATTCATATTAAAATTCATATGATTCTTTACTGCAAAGATTTGGGTTAAAACTGTAAATGACTGTAGAATGACAAATGAATACTGATGCTTTATTTCAGAATATACACAGCCAATATACATTAAGAAGTAGATATAAAATAGACACTGAGAAAAGACTTTCTTAGAACAGAAAAACCTGTTAATCATAATGGTCATCTTTTGATATCATAATAGAAGACTAAGAAAATGAGATGATTATTACCTGCGTAACTTCTCCCTGTGCTCATACAAGATGACACAACTGTCCATTTATCTGTTGTTGGGTTATAATATTCTACCGATGCCAAGTTACAGGAGCCATCGTCCCCTCCAACAACATATAACAGACCATTAACTGCACAAACACCTTTAAAAAAATTATACAGAGAGAAAACAATTATTTTAAACTTCTGGATAATAGGAACGACCCTAACATGTGTGGCAAGGTGATGAAGAGATTACTTCTTCCTCAAAGGGAGGCAGGAAGAGAAGATGAACAAGGGAGGAATTCCTTTGGTATGTGAGAGTCTAATTCCACTTATGAGCTCTTATGGCATGTCATTTATGCAGTAGCTGCTTTATATATGTGCTATTACATTTAATCTTCACAACAACCTTACTTGGGAGGTTGATCCTTTTATCTTTAAAAAAAAAAAAGAATATATTTTGATCCTTTTATCTTTAAAAAAAAAAAAAAAAAGAAATTTTATCTTAAAAAGAACTCTCCCAAAGCTAGCTTCTTAAGAGAATCCTATGGGGGGAAAAATCTGTTAATAGAAGATAAAAAAGCCGGGCATGGTGGCGCACGCTTGTAATCCCAGCATTTGGGAGGCTGAGACCGGAGGATCTAGGTTCGTGGCCAGCCTCAGTTACCTAGTGAGGCCCTCCACAACTTAGTGAGACCCGGTTTCAAAATAAAGAATAAAAAAAAAAAATAGGACTGGGGGTATAACTTGGAGGTAAACTGCCCCTGAGTTCAATCCCCAGTACCGCAAAAAAAAAAAAAAAAAGAAGAAGATAAAAAATTACAAAAGGGATCTCAACACAACTCTGCTGTGACTGAAAGGATGAGGAAGAGCTTTCCCAATTACATCTAGGAGGAGCTCACAGATGAGAGAACATTCCTCAAGAGGAGTTTGGTCTCTACGTTGGTTTGAGTGTATTAGCTATATGTTCGAAAGACATCAGCTCTACTGCTGCGTTCATTCACAACACCAGTATCCTGTGAGGCAGGTGGAGGCCAAGTCACATCATCAAAAGGATGCACTTTCCTGTGGTGTTTGACGGTTCCAGTCGATTTGGATTAGTCCATCACAATCAAACATGTATTGACAACCTAATACAAGAGTGCTAAGTATTGTTAGGCTGTTTATAATTTAATTCAAACTTTTCTCCCATTTATTATAATTTACCATGCTTAGGGAAACTTTTGAAGTCTGTCTTGTAAGTTACTTGCTAATTGTATGATACTCTCAACGTGTCTCCATTTACTAGGGAATGAGGGTTGCTTTTGAAAATATTCTCTTACAAGTCTATATGAATGATCCAGCAATACCACTTCTGGGTATCTACCCAAAAGAATGGAAACCAAACTATCAGACCAATGCATGTGTATCTATGTTTATAGCTGCACAATTCACAACAGCCAAACTATGGAAGCAGCCAAGATGTCCATCCACAGATGAATGGATTACAAAACTATGGGATATGTACACAATGGAATTTTACTCAGCCATAAAGAAGAACAAAATCATGTTCTTTGCAGGGAAATGGATGCAACTGGAAAACATTATGTTAAGTGAGATTAGCCAGTCACAAAGAGTAAAGAAGC